>VYZS01060908.1:20091-36398 GCA_013400695.1 Neodrepanis coruscans
GTCATCAATCACCTGGATAATGGGGCTGTGTGTACCCTCAGCAAGTTTAAAGACAACATAAAACTGGGAAGCAAAATTGATAGATGGATGGTCATACTGCTGTTTGGAGGCATCTCAAAAGAAATCTCATAATATTCAACAAAGCAAAATTCTGAGTCCTTTCCCTAGGGAGGAAAAACAGCATGGATCAGTTCAGACTGGGACCAAACAACTAGAAAACATCTTTGTTCAAAAAGACCTGGAGTGCTGGTAAGCAAGTACTTAAACATGATTCTTAAATGTACCCTTGTGGTAAAGAAGGCAAACAGCCTCTGGACTGTATTAAGAAAAACTGTCAGCAAGTTAAAACAGTTGATTCTTCCTCTCTGCTCAGCACTGGTGGGACACATCCGGAATGCTGTGCCTGGTTCTGGGCTTTCACAGTGCAAGAGGGAGATGGACACATTGGAGAGAGTGCAATGAAGGGCCACGAAGATGATTAAAGGGCTGGTATATCTGACATGTAAGGAGACTGAGAGACCTGGGACTGCTTATCAATATGCACAAACACTTGATAGTGGGTGGAGTAAAGAAGAGGGAGCCAGATGCTTCCCTGTGGTGCCCAGTAGCAGGATGAGAGTTCATGGGCACAAGCTGAAATACAGGAAATTCCACTTAAACATAAGAAAAAATGTTTAATGTGTGAGTGATCAAAACACTGGAATGACTTGCTCAGAGAAATTGTGGAGGTTTCATGTGTAGAGATACTCAAAGTCTGCATGGGAACTCCAGGCAACGTTCTTTTGTTGCCCCTCAATCTGAGCACTGGGTTTGGGGCAGATGATTGCCAGAAGTCTCTTTCAACCTTAGCTGTTCTGTGCTCTGTCTTACCTGAATCTATTTTTTTCTCATGGCTGAGTCAAGGCAGCTCAAGAATTGTGATCATAGCTAGCACTTACTATTTAGGGCCAAGTAGTATTAGGATGTACTGTACTGAGGATGTATCCTCTTAAAAGAAGTTATGCCAGAACAAAAATCAGGAATTGTGGTAAAAGATGTTTTTTTTTAGGGGAGGGGGAATGGTAGAATTGATTTCTGTGCAATATACTATTTGAGTTTGGATAGAGGACTTCACTCTCTTGTTTCTAATGTGGTATCTTTCACTATAATCAAATTCTTGCAGAGGAAAAAAATATTTAAAAAGAAATGAAAATAGAGAGGTCTGAATTTGGCCAATGTTGATAGACCTGTGTTAAACTTGAAATTGTTACTTTGGTGGAAAATGGGGTTAATGAAGGGAAAACGAAGCCCTATCTTTCTCTTATTCCCAAAAGACTACAGTGTCTATAAATAACCTTAGGGCATACTTGGAGGAATTGACAATGCTAATGATGTTTCTTTTAAAACATCTTAGTTAAATACCATGGGAAGCAAACAAGGAAAAGGCCGCTTTAATGGTATTTCCTAAAACGACAGTACAGCAGCATTTGTGGAATGTCTTGGAGCACAATCATTTGGCTTTAATAAAAAATAATGAAAAAAACCCAACAACAAGAAAATTAGCTGATTGATAAAAGCAACTAATTCATTACAGATTTCCTCCTAAATCCTGAAAGTCATCTGTCTAGAGCAGCTGACAGAAAAAAGACAAAGCCAATAGTTCTGTACAGGCAGAAAAACATCTTTTATATGTTAATCAAACTTTATGTAGAAAAATTTGTTTGTTTTTCTTTATCAATGATCACCTATGATCCCTATACTCAAGGCTGATGTATAGGGTAACAAACCAACAATTTTTCTGCAATACAGATGCAATCACTTTTCAAGATTAAGGTACATGTAAGATATTCATATTTGGCTTGATTGTAGAGTATCTTGAAGGCATTGCTGAGTGCTTCAGCAAAGAATCACAGGTATGCTGAGTTGGAAGGGACACACAAGGAACATCGAGTCCAACTCTTAGCCCTATGCAGGACCATGCCCAAAGTCATACCGTGTGCCTGAGAGTATCATCCAAAACCTTCTTGAACTCTGTCAGGCTTGGTTCTGGGACCATTTCCCTGGGGAGCCTGTTCCAACACTCAACCACCCTCTGAGTGAAGAACTTTCTCCTCATATCCAGCCTAAACACAGCTTCAGGCCAGTCCTTCACATCCTGTCACTGGTCACCACAGAGAAGAGATCAGAAGAAGTGTTTTCTTTTCTTTATATGTCCAAATAGTATCTACTACCTTCGTCTTCTCTTGCTTAGTGTCAAGCATGGATTAAGACAAAGTTTCATCAGGACACTAGAAGACCAGCCCTTTATTGAAATTAAAAGACCATACCAGAACTTCTGTACGTATTTCTTCTGTAATTTCTTTTGAAAGTGAAAAAAACAACATTGAAGATGCCTTTTATATTGATAGAAAGCTAAAAGGAACTATTTATTTGCAATTGTTTCTTCAGAAGACCTTCTCTACTGTTAAAACAGCTGTACTAACTCATCTGAAGGGGGCATCTTCCTACACAGTGAGGACATGAACTAAACAGAGATCTACAGAGAGAGAGAGAAGAGCAAGTCAGAAACTACAGAGATCATCCAGGTTGGTCCTGATTTTCATATAGAGAATAGGAGAGGTATGAATACCAGGAAACAGAATTGTAGCTATCACTTTTTTTTTTCTTAAACATGTATGATGTTATCTAGATTCATCAGGCAAGAGTAATCTTCTAACTATTGCAAGGTGATGGGGCAGTTTTTCAACTTCAGAGCAAGGCTGCAGCAAATAGGTCCTCACTAGCCCCAATTATGGACAAAAAAAAGTGTTTAGAAGCAACATATATCCTAATGCCATAAAAATTGTAGCCTCATACCCTATCTCTTTACCCCATCACCATTTCAACAGAATGGAAATTTATCTAGACTGTGCTAGAAATGTTAGTCACACTGTTACTTGATCAGAGGTCCAGCACATTAAATTTGGTTTTGATTATAATTATAGTCTAAACTGAAGGCATTTCTTGTAAGTTAGTAAATAGGCTTACTGGAAATGCTAATCTAGCTTGCTTGCTTGCTGGCTTTCTTCCTTGCTTGCTTGCTTGCTTCCTTCCTTCCTCCCTCCCTTCCTTCCTCCCTCCCTCTATTTTGTCAGCATCTTCCTCCTTGGTGCAATTTAGAATCCCTCAGTCTTTTAGTCTGTTAAGAACTTGTGCATTCCATTAATGCATGAGATCTAATTACACCTAATGTCTCATGATTTTCAGTGTTCTTTCTATTTCTCTTGTAGTGCTTGCCAACAGTCATTTACAGAGACAAAATAATGTGAAATCTTTTTTTCCCATGGTATTTTCACTTTATGGGATCTAAAATCCTGTGAAGTCCTATAACCCAGTTCTCTACTGACACCAGCTTTGCAGCAGTATTTCAATGAGTGCAATGCAAGTGTAAAGTGTGGCTGAGTTAAGAAGGTGCATGCTTCACACTGATGTGAAAGATGCTTCACACTGCCAAGCAGCAGGGCAGTGGTGAATCGGTTGTCAGCGCTCAAGCTCAGTCATATTCCTGATGAACTGAACAGTAAGTTTGCTGTAGTTGTCTACATGGGCATAATACTCTCCCTTGGCAATATCCTAAATGGTTTCCAAACCTAATAGAACTCAGACACCCAATACAAAAAATACAAGTGCTAAATTTCAGATTCTGTTATATGAAATGAAATATGATGTTTTACTCACAGCTCCAGTTCTCTACCTACGTGTGAATGTGTATCCAAGAGGAACGGATTAATTCCCTATAATTTTAAATTATTATCATTTTACATTTTTGAACTCTTCTGGGAAACTGACTAATTCATTATTAGTTATATCCCTCTAGGTGACTTTCTTGATTGGCTACATCTCTCTAGGTAACCAGTTTCTGCATGTGCAGAAGCAAATAATGGTTTTAGGAGCCCAGTCTCTGTGCATGAACACCTTGCATAGAATCAGGGCCACTACCTAGTTAAATATGTGCTGCTCTCTTGGCATACACCAAGTCTCCCTCTGGCTCAGACTACCATGACGGAATTAAGCCTTGCAGAATCTGGGTGTGCCTCTTTTTAGTCAACTGCTTCACAGAGAAAGCAATGTAATTTTTGTCTCCAGAGCAACCCAGTCTTTCTGGTAATCACACATATACTACTTAGCACCTCACTGGAGAAAGGGTGCCCTGCATTCCCAGTAAACTCAACCCTCTTGCCAAATACCACAGAAATGGCTTACATCTTTTTTCTCTCCTATCCTTACTTTCATAGTCAAGCAGATTTCCAAGAAAGCAATTCGGTATCCTATCCTTTGCATAGAAATAAGGAGCCATCTTTCTGTAGTAACATTGTCCCATTTTCAGGACTCCTAAGCATACAGGAATTCCTGTAAAGAAGGGCCAAATATTTTCCAGGAAAGTGTGTGTCACAAAATAGGACAGATTCAATGTGATGGAAGTTATGTCTAAGAAAAATCAGGGTGGGTTGACAGTGCTCTAATGAAGGGAAAGGAAGGGAAAAAAAATTGAAAACAAAATAGAAAAAAAACACACCACCAAAGCTAGAATAAAGAACTTGGTCATCAAATACTGAAACTAAATGTCATTTGCAATTAATTGCTATAATAAGGTCAACTGCCCTCCTAATTGATTTTAGCTTCTTACTAGGATCAGTGCTGCTGGCAAAGAATACATGGTTAGCAAATGTTGTCCCCTGCCTAGCATCAGAGGTGGAGACAGAACTTGTTGCTCCAGCTACCTTTTTCCTCTGAGATGCTACAAAGCACTTAGAAGCACACAGAACTGGCAATATTGAAGTACTTTTCGAAGGAATTGAGTTTCCTAGGTAGAATTGGAGCAGTATGATAGCTCTGTCATCAATTTTGTAAAGAGGAGGGTATTTAGCTGGAGATTTCAGCCTACTAAGCCGCTCTTTCAGAATCCATTAGTAGCTAATTATTGTTTGCAAAATTCCAAGGCTGTTCTAAGTTGGCATCAGGGTTTTAACACACCTCCATCAGTTTATAGACCACAGAGTTACAAGGACAGTTTAAAAAACTGGCATTATTTTTTCCCTTTGTTTTTGTGCTGATCAGAAGTCAACCAGAGTAAAGGATCTGGCCTATACCCTGTATAAGAATAAGAAGTAGAAATAGCCTTTCCCATTCCATGTTCCTTTGTCTAGACATTTTTTAGATTTTCCTGCAAGTTACTGAAAATCTACGTGTTCGTAGAGATTGACTTTCCTTGTGACTGTGTTAATGCCCTATCCTTGGCTGGAACAAGACATTGATCTAGACCATTGCTAATTAAATGATGGTCAATACAACATCAGGCATTCCCTAATCAGTTCCAAAATGTAAAAAAGCCCCTGTGCCCCTCCCTTCTATGCAGGTAAGCAAATCCATGCATATATATCAGTGGAGTATAAAGGAAAAAAACCCAAAAAACGAGATCATTCAGAATCCAAAATAATTTTAAAATTACTCTTACTGAAAGGCTATGTTGCAGTGCAGCTCAAGCTGGTCTTTGGATCCTTTTTCAAAAAGGAAAAAAGTAGTTCAAATGAAAAATATTGAGGAGTATCATTATGCAGACTTTTATTGGAACAATTGCCTAAGGACAAACTCACTCCAGCCCCCTTAGCTTAGATAATTTAGTAAATTTCGACAACACATGGTTACTAATTTTTGTGATGCAGATCACCTGTCTGTATACTGCAACTTTCTGTAAGGTCACCATTTGATAGAATACAATTAAAAAAAAAAAGATTATTTTTTTGGAAGTTGAGAAGATATACGCAGGATAGAAGGAAGCATAAAAAAATGATGGGGAAAGAAGAGGAAGATTCCATTTCACAAATCTGTGCCCTCTATTTTGCTAACTGAAGTTCAGCTGAACAGTTGTTTTTCTAAAGCTCTGGTCTGTGCAAAATATCATGAAGTTCAAAATAGTCATAAGATGTTAAGTATGAACAAAACCCAAGCTTCTTCAAGGCAGGCAAATGAAGCCATGGTGAAGTTGCTGGCTACAAATGTTCACAGTTGTCAGGGACTGGTACCTACCTTTAATTGCTGACAGATGCTCATTGTTTTGGTGGCAGGAAATTTAATCTAATTCTGGCTGGTTCTGTCTCTCTTCCCTTCAAGGATTTGGGTTTGAATTGCGCTGTTAGCTGAATACAGTTTGAAGATATTTGAGGAACACTAGGCAAAACTAAGGGGCAACATTAAATAATTCCTGTAAAAATGTCACTTTCTTTTTTTTCTATTTTACCTTTTGGTTAGTGTAAAGTTAACTTTCTAAAAGCTTATAAATGTCTCCTTTTGAAAAGTTAATGTCTTTCCTCTTTCCGTAGATGTTATCCAAGATGAAGCAAATACTCACTTTTTTTCTTTCAGGCTGGCATGTTCCCTTGTCAGCAAACAGCTTGTGCAGACCACTCAGTAAATCTTAACCAATACAGGGACAAGTATTGCAACGCACTTGAGAAGCCAGCAAATTAGAAGGAGCTGTGAACAGGAAAATCACAGGGAAATGGGTGATAATTGAAACGTGCTGCCTCCAGGAAGGACTAAACCAACACCTTACATCTTATTTTGGTGGATACACATTTTAATGTAGTTGACATAAAGTCAGTGGTCTGGGCCGTTTTATAAACCAAACCATTTCATCTAAGAACAATTGGTAAAAGTAGTTTGATAGCTAGTACTTTGATTTAACATTGTCAAGAAATTATCTTCATGTTGAATGCCGTAACTTTCATTAACTGCACAATTCTTACAGATCTAATAAGGCATAGTTTCTAGGAACCTATTTATTTACTTTTAACAATTTCTTCTAATTTGGAAAATAAACTCATCAAAAATAAATGCTTGTGCTGAGTTTGTAGTGGCAGCTAACTAAAACATATTATTCCACAGTGTCAGGAATGCTGAAGAAAAAGTAAGACACCAGCAATACATCAGATGTAGCCTAACCTTAAGAGCTGTAAGTTCTGTCAAAATTTCACTTAAATATCTGCATAAATACTCATGTGTAAATGCATACATGCATGCACAGGTATATGCACCCATTATGAATCATGAAATGCAAAACAATCTTGTGGCATTAGCAGTTTTAGTGTGTAATTAATAATGATTGTTATTTCAGATGAGCATTTTCCAGATCCCTACTTTTTTAAAGTTCAAGGCAAGTTCTCAAAATGATGTATCAACACATCAAAGATGCTGCTTAGGATTGAAAAAAACTTTAATTTGAAACTTGTGTGTGTGTATATATATATATATATATACGCGTGTGTCTGCCTGAATTGGAGCATATTTCCATCCTTATTCATCTGGCAGTCAGTGGGAGTGGAATCCAGCCCTTAGATCCAATACTGTGGTTTGACCTCAAAGACATAAATTTAGAATAATTATAAAAAGTAAATGAATGTACATGTATTTCTGTTGTACTCACTATATAGGCTTCTTTTCAATTCCTCAGTAACAGGGGACAGAATTTCCTGTGATTTATTATAAGTAAGGATAGTGATGGTTCAATCACTGTGTTACATCCAATGTCAGTGTATAGTACTGCATGTCACACTCAAGAGATGCTCAAACCATTGTGTGGCATTTTGGAGATCGGGAGACCTGCAGAAACAGTCCCTGTAAGGAGGGTATGAAAATCTTGATAGTCCTGTACACTGTGGTGATTCAGCCGCAGACCCTATGGCTGTACTGGGTGGTGGTGTCAGGCAAGGCATGCAGCCAAGTGCACAGAGCCATGGTGTTTAATCTCATTGTCAGATGGAGCAGGCAGCCTGGCACTGGGTCTTCCTTTCACAATGGGGACTTCTGTTATTAGATTAATATATCCGTGTTCTTTTGTTTGGACAAGGGATCTAACAAACTGTTTATATCTCCAGAGGTGGAGCAACATCCCAGAGTAGCTTTTGCTCCTGCCTTCTGAAGGGAATCTGCTTTTGAGCCGCAAATAATCTAGTTGGCTTTGTATGTCCCTTTTCACTCCTTACTATTTTGGGCCCTTATACACAACAGCACTACAGCTTTTTGGTTTTGACTGTGTTCTTCAGGACTTAAAAATGCTTGTGAAAATAGGCAAGTGATTTCTTTAATCATTTTATACCTAAACTCAAAAGGAGTTGTCTTTGTAGGTATGTTTATGCTGTCTTGGAAACTAGACCTCATGTGATACACTGTTCAGAAAGACAAATGCACCTTTTTCTTGGAAACTTTGGCATAATTTCTGATTTTGCTGTCTCCTATAATTAAGACACTAAAATAACTCCTATGAAATGTCTCTTCTTATGCAAGTGGATTGCTCTGCAGAATCAAACATATTTGCAAACTGCAACAACTTCAGTTTTCACTTAGGTATCTTTAGTTCAGTGTTTCATCATAAAAAGCTGGCTTCTCTGTCAGCTTTCATCCCAAACTGTTACTAATGCAAGTATTGAAATATATAACACCAGAGTTTAATGTATGTTTCTGTTATTGGGGAAACAGAGTCGCAGAAAGAACCAGTGATTTATCTAGTTTCATTGACTGAAGAATAAATATTGAAGCCTATTTGAATTCTATGTCCTTTATTTTATTTAATATACTACACATTTTTTCTACAGACAGTAATAGAAACCAGGAGTTGTGCTGTAACCATTAGACAATGCTCTGTCAATGGAACATCCAGATGCTGCGGTAAGAGGGGCTAGCTTTCACGTGGGATTATGAGGAGGATAAGGAGGAACATATGTAAGGAACAGCAGATACTCCTTTTTTATCTTCACATTTGTGGTGATTAGATCATTCTTCCAGTGGCAGAAGCCTGTTTCCTGCTAGGCACTTTCTGGTGTTTTGCATGTTCTTGTTTTGTGTGTACAGAACAATGGAGTATCATTTAAGCTGCCCCCCAGTGCTGATTTCTCTCCATCATTGGTGTCTTTGCCATTCAGTTCCCCATCCACTGCAGCACTTCAGCGTGTTGTCTTGTAGAGAGACTCAACTCTTTTGAACGTATCAGAATAACCCTAGCTAAGCCATCAAATGGATGACCAGCTTAGTCTTAAACAGGAGTGTTTTATTAACTTTAACTAATGGCCAAGGGCCATTTACCTTGATTACATTGTATCATATTAAATGGTTCACTTTGCTAAAGTGAGGGAGATAGTGTTGGAAATGTGGGCCCGCACAACTCTTGCGCTGGGCCTGCTGCTGCAAGTTAGTTTCTAGGGCTGCATACAGGCCTCTGGCTCCAGGACCTTGGATGAAGGGAGGAGAGGGATGCAAGAGATGCAAGAGGGATGCAGTTTATCCTTTCCAGGTCTCCTTTCAGTTCTTCTTTCCTCTTCAAATGAGAAACTGAGGGGATAGAGGGGAGAAGCGGAGGGGGGTGTGTGGGTGGTGGAATCCAAGACAGATGGAGCTCAAAAGGTAGAAATTAGCTACAGAAGTACCTAGGAGGAAACAGAGAGTAAATGGGGAAGGACTTGGAGGATGAGGTGATAAAAGTGGTAGGAAGAAATGTGAGTGGAAACTGACAATTAATAGATGAACGGAAATGTGTGAACGGAGGAGAGGGAAAGACTGATGGAATTGTAAGATCTCTCCTACCATGCATCAATGCATCACATGTAATTTGCACGTATAAAACTTTCCCAGGCTTTATGCTGAGAAAGGCAGAAGCATAGTACAACTCATGCTAGAGAAACGCTGATGGGTCCCTGTGGTTTAATACAAGGCTAATAATTCTTACTATTATAATTTAGTAATGTGGCCAAATGGGTGCTTTGTTTACAGGGCAGAAGGTATATGTAGTAGTAGTTAGCGGGTACCTACTGAGCCTGTTTGTGATGG
Source organism: Neodrepanis coruscans (assembly GCA_013400695.1). Classification (NCBI taxonomy): domain Eukaryota; kingdom Metazoa; phylum Chordata; class Aves; order Passeriformes; family Philepittidae; genus Neodrepanis; species Neodrepanis coruscans. The sequence goes on from VYZS01060908.1 coordinate 29,929, forward strand.
GCCATTATCATTAAAAGGGCTGGATCCACCTTTTGCTTTGTGCCCATGCCCTTTTCCATAGGACCGAAGAAACCAAAAGACATCGTGGTGTGCTAGAGTTTGTACCCATTCTGTGCTTATTGTGCATTGGTGTCAGCAAAGGCAGAGAGGACAGTGCAGCAGTGGCTTGGCCTCCTCTTGTTTGGTTTGGCCTGCCAGTTTGAAGGCAGTGTTTTTCCTCCATAACTTGCTTTCCCTGGATGTGTCACTAAAGACACACATATTTATGTATATATATAACTTTGCCTTGTGATATGTGTTGATTGGTGTTGTCATCATGAGAGTTCAGTTATTGTAATGAAAACAAATGACTTGCACATACAGAGAGCAACCACGTATTTCCATGAGTTAAAAAGGAGAAACGTTTTGCAGATGGTATTACTATCTCTGAATTTCAGTGTTTCTGTTTAACAAAAAATGCGGTTTCTTCCACTGCAGACAGCAACACGCACGAGGCAGACAACTCCCCCATATTAATCTAGCTATTAATATCAAATTTAGTTGAAAGTGAGGTCTGAAAACAGAAAACATGCTAGAAACAGTGGTTTACATGGGATTAAAGCTATCTGGAGAAGGAGCGCAGAGAAAAACCTAGGAAATGAGGCTTTTTTATTTAGTTAAATCATATCCTCTCCATTACAGGGAATAAAGCCTCTTAAGGTTAAAGTGAGCCGAGTGCCAGGGGATACCCCTCATTCCAGTGCCGCTGCATACCCTGGGCTGGGGACCGTGTGCCGTGGTGTAAAACACAGAGCAGGAGGCTGGAGTGGGTGCCCCGCACCCCACGGGGGTCCCAGCCGCGGACGAGACCCTGCGCCCACGGCCAAGGAGCGGTGCAGCCGCCGCCTCCTCTTCCGCCGGCGTGGTGTGAATGAAGTAAAAATTAAACTCAACACCTGAAAGCCTTGAAAGGAGAGCTGCCTGGAAGAGTGTTGTTCTTGCTTCTGAGGCACGCGGGAAGCCCTCTCGCACGGCGGTGGCTGTCTCGGGAATGGTGGCGGTGGTCAGTCCCCTGAGCCCCCCGAACCCCCTGGGAACCCGTCCGAGCACCGCCGGCGGCTCCCAGTTCTGTGCACTCCTGCCAGGCAGGAGCTGGTCCCTTTAAGAGAGCACAGCACAGTAGCAGGGGCTGGCCCTGCCTCCCGCAGCCCGCAACGCTGGAGCGGGGCTAGGGAATGGGAAGCAGTTCCTGGTCTGGGTCCGAGGGAGCGCACGTAGCAGCAGCTGCCGCTGCCGCCGCAGCAGGAGCAGCAGCAGGCACCCCGGCTCCAGTCGCCCAGCAGCATCCAGCGTGGGGATCAGCGCTCTGCCTGGCTCCTTGACACGAGATGGACGTTCCTGAGCACTGAGCTCAGCCGCTGTAAAAAGCAAGTAGGAAAATACACAGCTGGATAAAATTGGTAAGTCAAACTAAAATCACATCCTCCTCCTCTTTGGGCTGCAGTTTTCAGTTCTCTTAATTTGCAATGATCTTTAGGAGCCTTTTATTTTAATTTTTTTTTTCTTCTAAGTAGTGCAGCTGGAAAAACATGGAGGCAAATAAAAATGTAGAAAAACTTTAAGGATTTGTCAGTATTTGTGCTCCTATTTTTTAAGTCCTCTTTCCACATTGACGCTTTGCTGCAGGGGTGAGAAAGGAGAAACCAGCAAGTGCTTTTCCATGGTAGGGGGGACAGAAAGCTAGTACGAGTTGTAATTGGCATTCCTCTCAGAGATTATTAAAGAGGGAGATTTGAAACAGACAAATAAAAAGCCAACAAAAAAACTCACAAAAAAACAACTTTCAAGAAGCGTGAAGTGACTTGTCACTTCCCAGAGTAAAAACAAGTCTCGTGTTAAAGAGTTGTAAAACACACCGAGATTTGTGCAGCAGGAATAAGGAACTTTTAAAAACTGTTGTCAGTGTAAATCTGGGTGCCAAAGTATTGCCGGGCAAACGTTGTATATGTTTGTTTAAATTTAACTAAAGCCGAAGGCAGCGCTGGGAGGGCAGGGGCATGAGATGCCATTTCTCCTGCAGCGGAGAGAGGGCGTTATTGCTGCACCGCCATCGGCCTCCCTGAAACAGGGAGCTGATAAAAATTCAAGGGAAAAAATCGAGTAGAGGCAAGATGTTTTAAACAATTAAACCAGAAATTGTTCACACGGGCAGAAAGCTGCAGTACATAGCATCCAGTTAGAGCAACTAATGTTCTTAACTTTTGTTCCCTTAAGTTTTAGGGCAGTTTTTTGTTTGGTTGTTTTTTTAAGAGATTATCTGAATAATAAAAATATATTGGAGCCTGGTTTTGAGCCTGTTATCTTTTCTGGAGTGTATTGTGGGGTCAACCTGTAACAAGAAGGGGAAGGAAAATGTGGTATCTCTTGACAGAAATGCTACTTCAGTAGTGATGTGGGAGATGAGGAAGAATTGTCACTCAGTGTTGATCAAGCTGCAGGCTGGAGTTAGGCATCTCACATGAGAATATATCCTTTGTATCTGGTACAGATGTGTAGCAGAGGCTGGAGATCTATTAGCCGAATAAGACCTGTAAACCCTAATGACTCAACCACATATTGTCAAGTAGTTTGAGGAGAGGGGGAGGATCATGTCCAGGGTAGGCATATAGCTTTCCTCATAGAAATCCCAATACCACTACAGGTACAAGAGGCTGATAATTGTGCCATATTTTATCTATATATAACAAAGAGTTAGAATATATGCCAATAAGCTGCCCTTACTTTTGTGTGTGTCTACTGCCTTATGTATAACCTAGTGTGTATAATATTCTGCTGCTTTGTGGAGTAGGAGTTTGGGTTTCCTTAAATCAAAGGCTTTAAAAGGAATGAAGGTATTATTTTAACTGCAGTTCTCTTGTGAGTAGAGAAGGATCAGAGCTGTCAATTTCCCTTCTGATGCAACCTCTGTTAGAACTTGATGTTTCTGTTGTGACCTGGGGCTTTGGTTGTGCCTTGAAAAAGATGATGTTTCTGTCTGTCTGCATTCTTGTTTCTTACAAATCACTTGCAGTGGAGTGGAAAGATTTTGAGTCCTTAATGTGAGACATGCTGAGCAAAGCAGCTTAAAAGAACTGAATGACCATATGGAAGGCAGTCATTCTGACTTCCAATTATTATGCCTCATTGAAAAGTTTAGAGTTCTACTACCTTTGCTGAATCAGTGGAGTATATAAAGAAAAATCAACTTTATTTTTTGTTAAACAGTTATTGTAGGGCAGTGCATCCTTGTGATCTCAGTAGTTTTTCAAGAAAAATATAGCCATTTCTTTATACTCCTTATGGTTCATTACACATCCAGGTATGAATGGCCCTTTGAAATTTATTTACTGGATCAGAGGACAGATTTCCCTCTTCAATTCCTATCTGAATCAGCAAGCATTAGTCAGCTGTCTGACTGCTGCCTCAGTAAGTTACTGAGGAATCTCTTTCACTTCCCTTCCAACAGATTGCTTGATGCAACTACTCAGGCATTCACTGTGTGAGGTGCAGGACGTGCTGAATTCCCTGGGCGGTGGAGCGAGTTCATTGAGAATTATAGAGATATCAGACATCCTGAGATACATTTGAGCCTAGCAGATGTTTGCCTTGGTAGGAGGCTGATTTATGCCTTCAGTATGTCTCCTCCAGTGTCACTGATGTTCAGCTAAACTCTTAGCGGTTGCATCTCCTCTCATTATTTGTCTGCATTACATGTTTGATATGGTAGTTGAAGTTGTTTCATTTAATTTTCCTACTTGCCTATGTTTCAAATTAAAATCTTTGCTTCACAGATGAAGGAGACAGTTTGATGTACTTGATCTGTTTGGAAATTGTTTGGAATTTTTGTTTGGAAATTCATATTAGTATGTGGGTTTTTTTGCTCCAGTGTTTTGCTTTGAGTTACTTTGTACTTGAGAGTCAGCACTGTCAGTCTTTCTATGGCTGATACTGAGGTTACACAGTTAACTCCTGCAGAATTCCCAAAACTTCAGCTTAATATGACATACGTGTGTGATATTTAAAATGTAAAGGGATCTCCCCACTATATTAATACCAAATTAAAGAAAATTAATTCCTTGAATAGCTTTTTTTTTCCATTGGAGACCACTAATCTTTTTACCTGCCAGTAGATACTTACAATGTTGGCAGTGCTGTAAATGCAGTGCCTGCCATTGGAGCACTAGTCTGCTACTTGCTTACACTGACAGTAACTCTGCTAAGTGAATGTAGCCAGAGCAAGACTCATAGTTACTCAACAAATTGCTGTCAGTTTGGTTTCTAGTATCATTTGTTTTGGTCATTGTTTGGCAGAGCTTCAGGTCCTTGTTAATTAATTTCTGAATATCTTACCATAGTCTACTTGATGAAGCCTACTGCAAAATCCTTTCTCTTAGAATGTTTCTAGCTTCATATAGGGCCACATGTTAACACAGATTGCAAAGGCTTGTGGTGCTCACATAACTGAGGTGAATCTGACCTTATCCTTTGTTGTAGGTAAAGCTTCTTTTTGCTTTATATAACAGGATCATGGTCCCAACTTAAAACCTCAGTTTCATATCAAAGGCTCACTGTGCTGAGAGCATGATAGCTGCCTTGTGTTTTGATAACAGATTTCATAGTTTTTTACACTGAACAGTGATAACTGTGCTTTCATGTCTGATTTATTTGCCTGTCTCTACTTTTGCAATCATTTGGAATTCCACATTTTCCATTACACATGGGACAATTTTATCTGTATAATTGGAGACCTCTCAGGATGTTGTCCTGTGCAAGATCAAAAAATGTTAACTTGCAGAGAAGCTGAAGAAAAATAGATAAGATTTAGTAGCTCTAAAGGTGGATATGGAAAGGAATTAATGCTGGAACATGTTCCACAAAGAAAATTTCGGTGGATTAGATACCTCTGTGCATCTAGTCCTGACTCTTCCAGGGAGACTACATCAGATCTGTCAATGCTCATGTGGATAAGCATCCTCTAAATAATTAATTTATTTTCATCTTCCCATATGTACATCAGTCATCTTGTGTCTGAGACAATTGATGCCTGAACAGTTCCTTTTCTTATATGCAATTCCAAGGTTCTTTTCTTCTTAGTCAGATTCATCTGAATCCTTGAAAAACATCCATCTCCATTTAATATCGATCTATTAATGAGAGTATTATTTCTGAAGAGTAAAAAATCATGAACAAGAAGTCCTTAAAAAACACTTAGGCACTCTACTATTTTAATTATACTTACAAAAACATGGTAGTGACCTAATATATAATTAAATTATCACATTTAAATACAGCATTGACCTTGCCAGCCAGTAAATCAACGAAATGGTGAAATTGCTTTTGTTCTCTTTGCTGCACCCCGAAACCTCTGAAATAATTTTCTGAGCACTTAGGAAAAGTATATATTAAGTTGATGTGTTTTGTAGCATGAAATGGGGAAAAGGGATAGGAACTTTTAGATTCCTAGGGACCAAATAAGGCCCTGCTGAGATCCTCTCCCACCTTCTTTTTTATAATCAGATAAATTCAGGACACCATGTATTGTGAAGGTTCCGTATGAGAAGAAAAAAGCAAGTGGCAGCTGGCAGTGTTGTTATGTAGTAAATGCCTTCACTGGAAAGAATAAGTTCTATATTCAGGGCTCTTTCTTAAAATCTTGTCAAGTTGTCTTTTTGAGAAGGAGGGGTGCTTGTGGTACATAACTGATTCACAGTGCAACTGCTGACTTTTGAAATGAAGCATGGAGTAAAAGTGGTTCTGAAGTTGTCTGCATTACTTTTAGTTTCCTGCTGTCATGCATTTTTGTTTGAGAAATGTGATGTGGTGAGAAATGTGGATGGGCAAAAGGAGCATCAAATAGTGAACTTTTATGCTATGTTGTTTATAATGCAATATCCAGGGCAGCAGGTAGGCTAATGACATGATTTGCAACTGCCCTTCCCAGTTCTATTCACATGTGCTTCACTTTTTTTTCAACTGGGCGTTTTGTTGTTTAGCCAATAGGATGTGTTATCCAGAGTTTGTGTCTAGTTCTGCAAGCCTTTTTCTAGATGCATCAAGGTGTACCTGTAACTTTACTTACATCTCTTTATTAACTGGCGTGATCATATAGCTATGTTTATTTTGAAATCCGTGGAAAGTACATGAGGAAAGAGTGTAATTTTATTTCTCCACAAGAATCTTTTCCAGCAGCTGATGAAATCCAAGCCTATGCCAAATGAAAAGCTCTTGTGTTATCATTTTCAGTTAATTAAAAAAATAAACATCAAATCCCTTACAGCAGCAGTTTTATAAATAGTATATGTGTACGTGTGCATGCCTGCACTAGTGCTTCACTCTTATATTGGCAGCTTGTGCCTTTGACAGCAGACTGGGAATTATCCTACACTTTCAAGTTCAGGACTTGATGCAGGGATACAGGGGGGGATGGAGGAGTTAGTTTGTTTGTTTTAGTA
>VYZS01060912.1:4019-17545 GCA_013400695.1 Neodrepanis coruscans
TAATTACCCAGCAGTGACAAACCAGATAACTACTGGAACACCCACAGAGAATCCTTATTGTTAAATAGAACCTCAATACTGATGTTTTTGTCATACCTTTTCATGTCCTCTATCTCAAATCATAGTTTAAGTAAACACTATTCTACCAGAAAACTTTGCTTTGAGATAAGATTACTCCTGGGTAGTCTGACAAATGAAGAGGCATTGTATCTTTATGGGTGTGCCATTCATTAAAAGCATGGCGCAGTACAGAAATACTCACTCCATGCTGATCTCATCCTGGTATCCAGGGTATCTGAAGAATTGTAAGGCTATTTTTGCCTTTAAATTGTAAGGCCTCACTGTGATTTAGACTTTCTGAAGAAGAAATCTGTGATCAACTTCTGACAATCTTCTGACAATCTTCTGACATTTTCTTGTCTCTTTTGGAAAGATTTTTGGGACATCTCAGGATCTTTGAAAAAATACATGAACCGAAAGGAATTTTTATCAGATCTCACTGTGAATTGACAGAAATCATTAATGATTCTAACTGTACCTGCTCTCATTTTCACAAGCTCTGTCCTCTGTGTGAGATACTGATCTAATCCTTTACAAATATATAATGCCTTTCATGTCAAATAAAATGCTTCTGCTTTGCATGTTTGTGTTTGTGGGTAGAAGAGTTAGGTAGCAAAAGTACGTGATGTCGAAATCTTTGTAAGGAAAGCGGCAAAGGAAAGGGTAAATGAAAAGAGAGCAAAACTGAATATTTAAGGGATAGAGATAAGTTCAGCAAAGATTTTTATGGAGTTGATTTCTAATACCAGAAAAGACGTTTGTACCTAAGGGAAGTGGGTAGGTAATGAGGGTGACCTATACTGAAAGATCAAAAAAATGCAACCTGGATCCATTTGGCCTAAATCTTTGGAAAAAAGAGTCAAACATAAACAGCAAACTGAAACTTCCTCATAAATATTCCTGTGTATTAAATACACATTAATTTGAAATATATATGCTATCAACACATATAACAATTTCAATTTATGAACTAGTTACCACTAAAGACACACTTGTAAACTATTCAGCTGTTTATAAAAAAATCCAGGAGAACTAGTTTCATTTGCTTTTCTAGCCTCATCTCTTAGATTCTGTGGTAGTCTGTCATGTCACTGTTTGCTTGTCCAGTGCTATTAAAAGAAAGTGCTGTACAAAAGCAAAGTTCTCTTTGCAAAGAACAGATCCTCTTGTGTTAATTTAGATAAGGCAGACTGTAGGCAAGCACACAAGTATATTACAACGAACGAGATCGTAAGAATAAATGGCACATTAAAAGGTTTCTATTGTTAATTCAAAACTGTTGTAGTTTGCATGGTGCAGGTGCCTTCTTCTTGCTTAACATGTTATTAAAAATAGAACTAAGAAAATATAAGCATAGCTGAGAAAATTTCAGGTTCCAAAATACTGAAAGAGTATGATGAATTGAAAGTCAGATATCTGAGAAAAACTTTTTCCAGTTCTACTATGACTGACACATTGTATGGCATTCTGCAACCTTGCAAATATGGGAATAATAGTATCTGAGCAGAGACCTGAGAATAGAATGGCACTGACCAACTGATGCTGCTTTTAACACCCATTAACTTGAATCACTTGATGGAGTGATCACCTGATCACTCTACTAGGTCTAGAAGACTTAGACTCAACTCTGGTGTAGACAGTTCTGTGGGGTGGAGATACAAGGTGTAGGATTTATCTCTGCTAATCTGAACTTTTATATTTACCACATTTTCCAAGCTCACCTTTATAGCCTAAGGAGAAAAACAAACAGCAGACAAACATGTATTCCAGTTGCTTTATGAACTACCGTCCAGTGGAAATAATTGCCTTCTGAAAAGTACCAGTTTCTTTCCATGACTGAAGTCCATGAAAAATCAGTTTGGATTTATGATAATATTGTCAATGCATTTATGGCTTGCTGAGGTGAGTAACACTAGAAGATGTGTGATGGAGGGACCAGTAGGAAATGTATTTCTGGAACTTTGTGAGAATCTCTCTGCTGCCTGCATAGAAAAGTACACAAGTAAGACAAGAACGTTCTGAGAAGCTGCAGTCTTAGAATGCAGCAGGTCTCAGGTAAACCATTTAGGAAGTAAAATTTTCCATGTTTTGTAGATATTTCCCATGTTTTGTAATAGATACTCCATAGTTTGCTGTAGCAAAACCTCTAAGGGAAACCTTGCCCATAAATTTGACTTATTTTTTAGTTCATGGAATCAGAAACTGAAAAACAGGTCAATAGCATGAATTTTTCTCACAGTCCATGCCTGCAAACCTCCGGAACTTGCATTAGAAGTGTTGAAGATGTACTGACTAGATGGGGTTACAAAGCAGAATTTCTGATATGTTGAGAGTGTCAAGGTTTTATACTTAACTTGAACTATTGCAAAACACTTAGTAAGCTAGGAAAGAAAAATATTAAAAAATAATGAAAAAAAGAGAGTTGAGCAGCTCATACAGCTGGTCTTTGAAACTGACTTTCATATTAATGTCTGTATATAAGCAGGAAAATGCACAAGAATAGTAATTATATCAAGCAGTGTTTGGGATTTCTTGGACACCTGGCTCTAAGGCAGCAACCAGGACAGGGAAAGGCAATCTGCTGTTCCCAGTTTCTGCAGCCTCAGGTCAGCCTTTACAGAGTTCAAGCCTTAGATTTGATGAAAGTTAATCACATCTCAGATGTTTCAGAAAAAACAGTTGGTGCTTATATATCAGTGCTTTTCAATGAAGCTACATTTCATAATAATGTATCAGATTAACTGTATTGCCAAAAGCATTTCTTTCTCCTTGTTCCTTTGCTTCCCTTTTGCTTTTACTCTCCTTGAATTCTCTCCTTTATTTTATTGCTCCTCTCTAGACTTCCCTTCTTCCTGTGCTTTTTTAATCTGCTTAAAGCTTGCTTTGTTTCTCCCCAATCTCAAAACAGATCTTCTGTGTCATTTTGCCCTCAAACCCTCTATCTCCTCAGTGAGACTGAGCAGTCTTCTAGTTGCCAAGAAATCTCTTGTTTTGGTTACATAGAGGGAAAACACTGGTAAATGCCATTAATTAATTCCATAACATTCTTGATTCTGCAGCTAAAATAGTTACAATTTCTAACTAAAATTATATCCATTATTAATTTTGTAATCTTAAGTTCTTACTGATAAAACTTTTCAAAAGAATTTGTCTCAAAAGAAAAGAGCTCTAAGTTAGAATCCAAATACACAAAAAGCATTTAAGCAGAATGCCAGTAATTTTGAGATCACTTCCCTAATAGTATGAAGCTTAATGTTATAAGATCAAGAAGGAATAGGAGCAGTAATACATTCAGGCGTTTAGAAACAAAGAAAGATCTATCAGAAAGATTATTTTTTTCCCTTCAACATCAAAGACTTCTTCATAATAATGACCTCAAAGTTTCATAACTTCAGAAAGAATATTGTCATTAAAGTTCAACAGAAATAAGGAATATTTACTACATAAGATTTTATATTTTATTTTTTTTTCCAGGAACAGAAAAAAATCAAACTGATCATAGACTAGTGCCCTTTGTGAAGAAGGTTTTGGCATGCTTTTGGACTTTAACGATGCTTCTTTTAGCCGCTGTAAAGTGTTGACATGCTTTTGGCTTCTCACCATTTAATTTAGGACATTACCATTGCTACAGCTGTGGTTAACTGAGGTGAACCACACTGGTGAGTGCATGATATAAAATTGCTCCCAGGTACTATATTTTCATTGACACTAGAAGGATTTGGGGTGTGCAGTCATCTGTAATTGAAGTATGTTGAAACTGAGGACACAAAAAAGGGTATTTTTCTAACGGACAATATCCCTTGCCACTGTACACACTATAAGAGAAAGTAGTGCATGGGTAGTGTCCTTATAGAACTGAATTAAAAAACTTGGCAGACTGATTTGTAGTATATTGTGATGTCTTCCTTACATTGAGTTCTTCATGATAATGCATATAATAGCTTCCAAATAGCTCAGAATACCTAATTGCATAGAGTAGATTGTTCAGGTGAAAGCTGATCATCATTCCATTTCATGTATTGTTCAATAAATGTCCACATAGAAGACAATTGTAGTGAAAATTGTGGGGAAAATCTAAATGTTGTCATCCAAGTCTATAAAATTAGAGACAATTTCCATGCTTAGAGAAGATTTTAACATTTTACATGGAAGCATCAGGAGTCTCTAGCACTTTAATGAAGATACCAGCAAATTCTAGTTGAGATATTAACACATATACCTTTGGAATATTAGCAAAAATTTGTTGTGGGCTGCAGCTTTTAGAAAAGTATTGTCTAACTCAGCTGGCATCAAAAAAAGTAATCAAAGTTATTCTGATTTGCATTGAATGCTTGTATTTTGATTGGTTTTCCATAATATATTGTCTGTGTTATTGATTGTTGATCTAAATGTGAATTTTTTATGAGTTGTTTTGACATCTCTCAATACATTGTTTAACATAACGTGCTGGCACAGCTTGGCTGGGCAGATTCCCAACAACACGTCATTCTCAGAAAATGACTGAGAAAATGTTAATAGTACTAAAAGAGGGGACTTTTAAAATACATTTATTGGAAGTGACATCATGGGAAAGTAGTAAATAGTTGTTAAACAAAGAGATTACAAATTCTGCATAATAAGAAAATATAGTTTTCTGAAACTCACAAACAGTGAAGGAAAAAAATAGCACCTAAACAGACAGGGCAGGAGATTTTTGGAAAGAGAGAGGTCTATACAAAGACTATTAGAGAAGTAAGCTGTACAAAGGAAATGATGTCGATGTTGCACATTGTGTTAGCACTTGCAGACACTTCTCCATTACCACTATTTGCTTCTACATCTGCATTAAATATAGTAGAAGCTTGACTGATAGTGTAGATTAGAATTTTCTAAAAAATACATCTAAAGCCCTAAAGGGGATGTCTGACAGCTTTTGGTAGGTATAAAAACAACTGAGATTGTAAGTTGTGATGTTTTTGTGTTCTGTCCTTATCATTGGCTGGTAGTGCAGACAGCTGTTTAAACCTGTCATTAACTGCCTTGATGAACTTACTGAAGAAGTATAAAATGAGATCTGGCCTTTACTAAATTCCTGCCTTGTGATCAATTCACCAGCTGCTGTTATACTGCGATTGCCAATAAATACAGCACTTATAAGGTCTTAAAGAGAAAATATGTTACTTATTTCAAGATATCTGGATTTTATCAAGCTAAAATATTACTTTCATAAAACCAAACATATGAGAAAGTCAAAGTGATTTACTCTGCAGATTAGTCTTATGTATAATATACAATGTATGACTTAAAGAAAGATCCAAAATGAGACTTAAGTGGGTTATTAATACCTCAGTTCAAAAATTGTAATTCAGTTTCATATGTATACAGCATACATATACAGCTAGAAATGCCTATAATTAATGAAAACCTCCTTTCTTGGTCAGAAAATTCACTGTGTCTATGAAAATCTTAACCTGAGCAAAAGCTTTCCGCTCCTCTACATTTTCAAGAAAAAGCACTCTTCTGACATATTTACCTTTTTAATTTGTTCGGTTAGTTTTCCTTTAACAAAAGCTTATTGCAACTGTAGAAGACTTCTCAAGATCAGTGAAGTCAGTGAATATTAGAAGTCTATTTTGTATGATAATTGTGACTGATATAGGAGTGATAACAAGCAAAAGTGTAGGACATTCCTGACAAATTCAACATGGAGAATTTCTGTTTTATTCTTGAACCTAACATTCTTACAAAAAAATAGCTTATGATAGGACAATGTTGTGGTTTTACCACTAAAAAGTGCGGTACTGACAAGAGATGTCCGAGAGAAGCCACACACACCCAAAAAGAAAAACACACAAGTGACACAGTTTATTTCACACACACAGAAAACTGACAATAAAGTGCAAAAATAGACAAATTAAGCTTTCCCAAAGNCCGGGTAGGACCGGAAGCAACGCTGGACCCACAGGCTGGAAGTGCATATCCAGTAATGGCAGACGCGGCGGCCGGAAAAAAGACCAGTTTTAGTTTCACCCCACAACAGACTTGTTCTGCTATTATTAATCAGGAAGTAAATGTATGGGATTATTTATTGTGAAGGATTTGGGAACTGTGGTGGCTTTTCCTTTCATTGTCTTTTTATTAAACACAAAATGGTCGCTGAATCAAATATATTTCAACAAATTAAGTCGACACTATTGAATATCCTATTAGTAACTAAAGAAAATAAAAGGTTACATTTTTATAACGTGCTTTAATGATAACACAAATCTAAAGATATGTATTATGAGCAACTAGCTAATTATATTTCCATATACATTACTATCTAAACATACACTGTTACATTATTGTAGGTAAAAAAGTGAGGAAGTACTTCTTTATTTGTTGTGCGCTAGATTCCTTTTTGAGAAAATTTCCCATTACCACCATGAAGATGGTAAACTGAGAAAGGGAAAAAGATAACCCAAATAAGCTAAGGACAGAATTCCTCAGCAGGGGCAAGGGTGGAAGACTTCTTTGTCTTTTGGCTTGACAGCTCATGGCCTTTGATAGCAGCCAGATTCCTGCCCTGGGAATGTGCAGGGGAGGGGTGGAGTATGTCTTCCCTTTCCCCCCCTTCTTTTCTAGGGATAAAAAAACCCAACTCTGTTTTGGCTGCAGTCCTGGAAGAGGGATTGCTGGTGCTGGTGCTGTTTTCTCCCAGCAGCTTCCTTGGGACTAGATCACCCTAGATCACCTCTGCTGCTGCCGCTGCCGCTGCCGCTGCCGCTGCCGCTGCCTCTGCCTCGCCTGTGTTCAGGCAGGCTCTGCAGCAGCCCCTGGAGAGAGAGTGGAGAGTCCTGACTGCACTGGACTCAGCTGGGAGCCAGCCTGGTTGCCTTTCACCACCTCCTACTGTTCCTGTGTTGGACAAGTGACTCACCCATCTGAGCATCAAACCGGTGGAGCTCCTTGTGTGTGTGTGGTGAGGTCTCAGGACCTGCCTGTTTCCCCACAGCTGTGACCACACCAAGGAAAAATACATGGAGTGGGGCCACTGGGGAGGGAAAGGGTTTGTTGGGGTCATTTTTCTTGTTACTGTTGTGTTACTGTTTGTTCATTTTTTTTTTTTCATTTTATATATGTAAATAATTTTTGCTTCATTTTTCTACATTTTTTGACTGTAAGCCTCTTAATTCAAAGGGTGTAGTAAAATGGAGAAGGAGTTTTTCTTTCCACTCGAGGAAGGTTTTCATCTTCCCTGGAAAATATTGTTCTAAGCTGGGACATTATGTTTCAAGTTTTTACTTTTAACTAAGGTGTACTTCCATAAAAAGTCAAAGTGTTGATGCTCATGGTAATTTATAAATAAACGATACTTCAGTTAGGAAGTATTCTTCCATAGCAGTGCTATTGTCACCTGGAAAAGATATTGCTTTTTCCAAGAAATTGAATAACATATTTAATCCTATCAAATGAAAACATAATGCAGTCTAAATTATATGCCTGTTTAGAGATTGGGATATTAATTTCTATTCGGTCATATTTATTTTAATAGCAGCAAGACATGTTTAAGAAGGCATCACATACAGTGATCAAAATCTCAGAGTTGATATGACTGCCATTAATTACAACTGAAATGTTATACTGTTACACAGCTTATCTTTGTCTGTTCACTGTATCCCCTTTTTAATTTATTATTCCCATGTTCACTGTCTCCTTTATCTCTCAGTGTAAGAATGACATTCAAAATCATGACTACACTAAAAGAGATTGAAAGCCTGTACCTTGACTCCAACAATATCCCATAGTAAACATTGTATTTATTCCTGCTCCCAAGAATCTATGGCTCACATATATTTGGAACCAGAGGTGGTTTGTGTTTATGAGGCCCAGTGGATTTTCTCTCTGATTAACCTATAAAATCACCTTCCGGATTCATGTAAACTTTTCTCATCTATAATTTCCCCAATGAAGGAATACTACAACTGAATTCTTTGTCAGGAGAAAGAAAAGAATAATTCCTTTATTTTGGCCCTGACAACATTATTTCACTTGGTTTCTCCTGTTTGACATACAAGGCATCATTTGCTTTGCAACCTCTAGAGTGTTTCCTATTACACTATAACAAAACAAAGTAAGACTTCAATGAAAGAAATGTGAACAGAACACAAGACAAAACAAACCTTCCACTGCCTTGTGATGGGGAAATGATAACGGGGTTTCTTCCCTCACTTGGGTTATTGACAAAGCATGATTTACCCAGAAGCTAGTGTTTAACACTCACTACAGCTAAATGTTTGCCACATTAACTTGCTCTCTTTTACTTTTTTTGCCTAAAGAATTTTCATATTTTTGCACATCACTTTTTATATAATAATACCATTGCTATCCAGATGTGTTTGAAAAGAAAAATCACAGAATATTTATGAACATGTATAAGAATCTCAAAAGATTTCCTAATCTAGAAACAAGTAATTGGCATTTGAAAATTTGCAGAAGAACTAATTTATTTGTTATTCATCGTTCCTGGCTGACCTCCATTATTCCTTACTCCAAACTTTTCAGTCAGTCAGAAAACAGAAACAGGATGACTAAGGTTCTCAGCTGAGTAAAAAGACTAATAAATCACTAAAAACAAATAATAAAAATATTAGTAAACAAAAACTGTCATGGGGAAACTATGTAATGGGGCAGCTAGAATGCTCTAAGATCTTACTTATTTATCAGAACAGATAAATTTGTGAACAAAAAATCAAACAATAAATTAATATCCACTTGTTTGAGGTTTGTTTGAATCTTTGTTGTGTTTTGTTTGTTTGGAATTTTTTGTTTGTTTCTTTTTCAAAGTTATATGTTGTGTTTCTTTATTTTTTTTTTTTTGCTTATTCCTCGTATCTAATTCTCATTTACCTAAAAATGCTTAACATTAATAATGTCTTTTAAACCATCAAATGGCTATTTTTTCTTCAGTGGCTTGTGTGTACTTCTGTACTTCTGAAACACCAATGTTGTTTTTCCTATTTGGAAAATAGATAAAGAGAGTTTTTCTTCTACCTAAACATGAAGCCATGTTTTTAAAATGATAGGTATAAATTATAATATATATAAAGTGAAATGTAACTTACAGGAAGTTGAACATAAAAAATCACCTGTCATAACTTCCTAACCAATAGACCCTGGAGAATTAATGTCTTAAAGCCAATAACATAGCCTTCTAATTAAAAGCATAAAGCATGATCATGACAATGTGTGGGGAAAATCTTTGTAAATAACCCTAAAGTTCTCTGGTATGACCCTGATATGGCTAATTATATTGTGACTTGCCTTTATGTGCTTATGTAAATAGCTCTGGCTGCTGCAGCAGAGCTTCCAGGCTGCCTCTGTCAGGAAGAGACTCCTTTCCCTACGGGCTTTCTCTTTGTGAGACACCAGCTGGTGGGAGTTTTGCGTTTGACCCTTATCACCACTAGCAAAGAGGGGAAAAAAATTAATGAGGAAAAAGAAAGGTACCTGATTTTATCTTTTTTTTGGTCTTATTAGAGCCTTGTTCCTTGTGCCCCTCTTTCCCAATTTGAAGCTTTTGGTGCCTAAAGCAGACTCCATTTATCTTTTATTAGTATGCATAAAGATAAGGTTTTAGCTCTCAGTCTTTCTGCAGCATGTAGTGTTCTACTCACTGGCAGTCTGAAAATGTGTTCAAACATTGTTGTTTACACTTTTACTCTTCTGAAATCCCGACACCTAATCCAATTGCTTTTTTTTTTTTTTCCTGCCATTTACAGTGCAAAGGAAAAACCGATCAAAAGAAAACATTTTAAAGCAGGAACTTCTTCCACTTCAGAAGCACGTGAAAAAATGTTATTATGGCATGAAATGTACATTTGTGAAATGTTAAGATTACAGCTAATAGGCTTGTCAAGAAAATGTAATTACATATGAAAATGCTGTAGTTATTGTGAAATTAAAAACAAAAAAACCCTCAACTTGATCCTTTGCAGAAATACAGCTCTTTCTTATAATCTCTGTATTAGATAGTTATAGAAAAAAACAGTCTGCTGAGAAAGGGATTAAGTATATATTTCTTTTTTTCAAAATCTCAGTCCTTCCCAGGGGCTGGCAGATTCTGGCAGTGAGTAACACGCTCAAATAAAGTGAAAGACCCACTGAGGGGTTATAAAGTGGGAAGATATGCTGAGGGGTCTCACTTATGCTCTTGGCATGTGTCCCTGAAAAAGTCAGTCAATCAGTCCTTCAATACAGTAGGACTGTTCAGCGAAGAGTCCCTGTAATGGAATGCTGACAGACTGGTTGGGCACAAGGTCTTGGCTTTCTTGGGGTGCTGACAGACAAAACAAGCCCTAAGGGGCAGAGAAATCTCCCCACACCAAAGGTCTAGGAAATATCCCCTTTTCATGTGATGGATGTACATGTCACCTTACTTTGATATGGCTAAGCACAGAAGTGCAACAAGAAGTCTCAGTGTGACATTGACATCATTGACATAATACTTTGAACTGGCACTGGAACTGGAGACAGCTGAAAACAAACACTGGGTCATTTTTATCTGCTTTCTAGGTTCTGACTTTTCAAAATTAATGTTTTCCACCTTTGGTTCACAGCCACCATATTTAATTTCTAAATAAATACTGCAGTGATTAAATAACACACACTGACAATCATCAATACCTTTAATCAGAGCCAATTAATAGAGTATTTAAAGACTTCAAAATTACAGGTACCTATTTTATTCAGAAAAGGCACATAAGAGTACATTTATTCCATTTCAAGCAGAGAACAGATTATGATAATGGTGCAGGGTTTTCATTGATTTTACATGGACTTTGATATCTAAAAGATTAACTGGTTCTAAAGTCTGTTATTACTCTTCAAGTGGTGATATGATGATTATTGTTGTTGCTGTTAATTATTTATTTATTAATTTTTTTTGTTGTTTTTAATAATTACACTTTAAAGTATGTTTCTGTAACTTGGTATCCTCCATTGAGTAACAGGGTTTTAATAGAGTGCAATACACTTCAAAATTGCACTTTGCACCTCATGAAATCATGTTTTAAGTACAGCAGGACCTGCAGTAAGATTGTCAGTTAGCAATACGGACATGCTTCCTTCCCACCACTGAAACAGAGGCATTAAGAAAACCACACAAAAGTCAGGAATAGGATGCTCAGTTACATGAGCAGAAAGAAATTTTTGAGTTTTTTATCAGCTTAGAGTCTTTTTGTTTTATTTAGCTGTTAACAAGTTCCAAAACCGAAATTCAATAAAACTAAATATAGAAAGTTAGCTCCAGTTTTCTAGTATTGAAACACCATATTTAGTCAGAAGTCCATCTGGACTCAAATTATTGTTGGTATTAGAACACACTTACTAGGTTACAAATAGTGATATGCAACTCCAAAAAAAATCAACAACCAATAGAATATTTTCTTGATTTTTTTTCTTTTTTTCAATTTTCTTTCTTTTTTGGAGACTTATGAAAGATAAAATGCAGTAAGGTATTATTTAAATTGTAGGAGAGACTAATAAAAAACTTCATGATAGTGGATGATCAAAGTATATTAATCAATAAAGTTATAATTTAATCATTCTTTTTATAGTACAAGGCAATAACCTTGTCATTGGAAGAAAACCAAAGTGAAAGTGTTTATAGAAATAAGCTCCTAAGCCTTGAATTTATTAGACTCATTCTTAGCTAGCAGCAATCCTGAATTAGAAAGAATAACCACCTTGTCATTATTTTTATAATGACATTTTCAATTAAAGAGTCACATTTCTTTAAATATGGGGAAAAAAGTTGAGAAATTATGCTTTTTATTAATAACTTTAAAGACAGTTGTTTAAAATATATATTTAGATAACTATGACGTTCTTTGCTCTTATTCAAAATATTCATCTTTCTTCAGTCTGATTTCAGATTATTTTGATTTTCTTTCAGGAGAATATTTTGTTCTTTCCTTCTCTCTACTTTGAATGTTGAGTTGAGAATCAAAGAAAGCAATAGAATTTGATCCACTTGAGGAAAAAATACAAATTTCAATAAATATCAAATAATAAAAGATTTATTGTACAAAATGTAAGAAAAATCCCCCTGATTTCTCTCTGACTGATTGATTATAGCTGTCAATCGCTCAAAATAGTTTGAATGTAGTGAGAAATAAACAGGTAGGGACTGTTTTTTCAGTCATGGGTAGCTAACATACACACTCAGGCATATTTATTAAATAACCTCATTCACAAAGTTGTTGATAACTGTATATACTTGCATGGCTAGTATTACCTAAAAAGACCTAGATTTTGTCATATTTGAAAGATGGAAACAGAAATCCATAGCCNATGCACCTGCTCTTATGCTGATCAGAGATTTCACCATTACACATTCAAAAACTCTCCTCCTTCCCTTCTGTTGGGGAGTGCAAACCTGAACTCAGCAGAGCTCTTACAAATGTCTGATTCACCCTGCTGCTTTTGCAAATGTCTGATTATTTGAGTTATTAGGTCTTAACTTTTCAGTCTCTCACAGGAGAGAATTTAGTAATTTAGGTGTCCCAAAGTGTTTTTTCACAAAATCTTAGACTGAATGTGCCCATCATAAATACCTATTTAGGAAGGAAATACGCCTGTTGGAGTGAGTATAGAGGAGAGCTATGAAGATGATAAGAGGCATTGGACTCCTTCCTTATGAGGAAAGTCTGAGGGAATTAGGATTTTTCAGCCTGGAGAAGAGAAGGCACTTGCAATGACCTTTATTGTGGCCTTCCAGTACTTGAAGGGAGCCTACAAAAAAAGTAGAGAAAGACTTTTCATGATGGCATGTAGTGACAGGAGAAGGGGGAATAACTTCGAACTCAAAGAAGATAGTTTTAGATCAGACATGAGGAAGAAATTCTTTACTGTAAGGGTGGTGGGGAACTGGAATGGAGGTTGTACAGAGAAGCTGTAGATGCCCCAACACTGGAAGAGTTCAAGACTGGGATCGGATGGGGCTCTGAGCAACCTGCTCTTGTGGAAGATGCCGCTGACCATGTCAACCGGGGTTGGAGCTAGATGGTCTTTGCGGTCACTTCCAACTCAAAGTATTCTATAATTCTATGATTCTGTGATCTCAGATACGGGGAAATAATGGGGACAATACAATTTTCTTCAAGTCTAAACATCCTTGATATCAAAATTTCTATGAATGAGGTTTTCCATACTGTTAAGTTACTAATATTTTAGAACTGCACAGTAAATTAGTGGGGTTTTCTTCCCATATGTAATCAAAAAAGTCTAATTTAGAAGGTACCTATTAAATATATTTATTCTATTAATGTTGAAAGAACAAGGGAAGCAAGAAATATTATTAACCTTCCTGCTTATGATACTCATATACTCACCTGAGATAACACTGCTCATTTCTATTTGCTACTGGCCAAATATCAAGAGAGTTCCCTGTACAGCAAAGTGGCTTTCTGGATCTAGCATGTAAACTCTGTCTCTCCCTGTAGGAA
>VYZS01060913.1:0-13773 GCA_013400695.1 Neodrepanis coruscans
CTTAGTCTCCTCTAAATGTTAACTTTAGCCATCATCTCACAGATGCTTATGCAATTCGGCTGTGTGCAGCAGAGATCAGACAGGAAGCCTTTTGCCTGCTTCATGAGGGTTGTGCTCTCTGTCAGCTGCTGCACCCAAACAGATGTTGCATCCCTTCAGCACCAGAATATGATCCCTCTGCACATGGACTAGTCTCCCCTGCAACCCTATGTCTCATGCAGCAGCTATGAGGAGGGAATTGTGCTCCCTATGTCTGTGATTTCACTGCTCCCTCTTTTGGAGCCTAGCAAGAAAGTAATATTGTGGCAGGGGAGAAGAAATGAAGTGGTAGCAGAGGAAGGAGAGAAGATGTGAGGAGAGCAGGGGTAGATGGCCAAAGCAGGGTCCAGGAATAGAGGAGCAGGATCAAGAAGGGGAAGCAAGCCTGTAGCAGAAATAAGGGAAAAGGAGTAGAAGAAAAGAGTGAAGCTGGATTACAAACTAAGGAAGAAAGAGAAAAAAATTAGAATCATAACAGGGCAAATTAGGAATTTGAACAGCGAGGGACTGGAAAAGAGAATAGGAGAAAAAGGTCAGGAGAGACTAAAATTGCTGGGACTAATTCCCCATTTCAGTCTGGAATTATACCCATATCTTTTGGTCTCAACAATACCATCTAGGAAACAACTGTATAATTCAGTACACTGGTGAAATCCATATCTCATTCTATTCTCATGGTTGCACATTTACTAGTCAATATGAGTCATACGCAGAACTTTTTTATAAATCTTTTAGTTTAACAAAAGAAATATGCTACAAGTCCGAACTAAAAATATTTCTTTCAGATCTATTTCTTTTTTTTTTCATCATTTTTAAGTATATTTGTGACATATGTGGACATACTTGCAATAGCTATTTTTTTGTTTGTTTTGTTTGGTTGTTTGGTTTTCTTTCTTATAATTACTTCCCCTGATGCATTACTGACCTTTTGAATTCTGTCCATCTCAGCATCTTTATTTTAGGAAGGCAATCCTCCCAGACAACAGTTTCTCTCCCTCTTTCTCCTTCTGACCAAGTGCTGGGTAAATAGATCCATATTATCAGCAGCAATGCACTGCAATTCAGTCACTTTTACCAAGAGCTACCTATTAAGTATAATTTTTCTTTGAGACTTTCCAAGGTGCCACAAGTAAATACTTGAAGTAAATGTCAAGCTGCCTTCCAACTTTTCAGAAAGGACCAGGGAAGATTTCAAGGACATTGTAAGGACTATTACCTAATTATATTTCATATGCCATACTACATAATGGCTGAGTTCTGAAAGTGTATTGGTATTTATCAAGAAAGGGATATGAATTTAGTTATAACTATTCTTACATATTTTCCTCTTACAATTTTTTTTTCTTCCTGTTAGCTTAAGCCTGGTCTACATAAGGTTTGTTTTGAAATACAGATCTATTTGTAAGCAGTATGATTATTGTTATTTTTAGACATCATAATTCATGCAGAAAGAAAAGTCCTGAAGAACTAATATAATAGAAGGTGTATGCACTGAGGTAATGTAGTCCTCTGCCTCTCTAGTATTTTAACTATTTTTTACTAACTTAGAGGTATGAGAAGAAATACTTATTGTTTCATTATAGGTGAAATGGTAACTTCCTTAGAATAAATATGTCTTTTGTGGTATCTCAGTGAAAGGCACAGTGCTGAATACCCTGAAGTGTCATGTTATTTATTAAGGGGTGTCATGGGGTGAAAACTAAAGTGAAATAAAACGTGCCTTTTTTGTCCTACTGTATGGGGTCCAGTGGGCTGGGGCGCCTGCCCGGGGGCCGGTGGTGCGGGGCTGTGGGCAGCGCCCGTGCCAGTTCAGTGGTCCCTTTCCCCCGCCGTGCCATGTGGGGTGGAGTGGCTGCCCTTGGGGCTCGGCGCTGCCCGGCACTGCTCAGTCCAGTGGTGCCAGCCCCGGCAGCAGCCACAGCGCAGCCAGCAAAGGCCCCCCTTCCCCCGGCAGCGGGGGAGGGGAGCGGCGGCGGCGGTGCCGGCTCCTTGGCCGTGGCGGTGCGGGAGGGGCCAGCTGCCAGGGTTGCCCAGCCGTCGCTGCAGTTCCTCCTGCCTCTGCCTCCCTCCATCCCCGGGCGTCCACTCACCGGCGGCGAGCAGGGCCGGAGTGCGGGGCGGCGCGAAGGGGAATTGCTGGGCGCCGATTCTTGGGGCTCGTCCCTGGGGCCGGCGCTTGTGTGGGGGCGCTCCCTCCACCCTTCTCCGCGGGCCAGGGGAGGCAGCGCCGGGCGGGATCCTGCGCGGAGCTGGTGCCAGACCCGGAGGCGGCGGCGCCACTTGGCATGGCGCCACTCGGCACGGGTGGTGGGAGCAGCGCAGGCAGCGGCGCCGGGGCGCGGCGATTCTGGCTGGATGCCTCCATTTTGTCGAGCATGCGGACCGGCCGGCCATGCGTGATGGCAGCGCCAGTGGTGGCGACAGCCCAGCAGCGGCACCAGCCTGGCGGCTGCGGCCACATGATGGCCGGGTGGCAGCCGCCATTAGCGGAAGTGCCGTCTCGGCGTTTCCGGGCGGCTGCGGTGCCTCCCGTGGGTCACTGCGTGAATGGGGCGGACCCCGGGCCTCCGACCAATCACAGGAGAGGCTGGCCCCCTCAGACCTATCTGCACAGGTGCAGGATTGGGTCCTCCTTATGAAAACGGAGGAAGGCCGGCCATCTTCCTCTTTTCGGCCTTGGAGCTCAGAAGNGGCCCAGAGAGAGACCAGCACTATTTCCAGAGCGTCCTCATCCCAAAACGGGCCCTGGGAAACTTAATTTGTTTGTTTGTTGCACTTTATTTGTCGGGTTTTGTGTGTGCGCAAAATAAACTGTGATATTTGTGTGTTTGTGGCTTCTCTTGGAATCTCTTGTCCAAAATCGCTAAATTTGTGGTAAAACCACAACAAGGGGAAATAAAGATCAAGAATTATTAAAAGAAAGTCTATCCTTTTCACATTGCTAACTGTATCAAATTCATAGGCTTTGCTAAAAAAAAATCATAATTAAACTTTGACTTCTTTCCTATATTCCTTATGGTGGATTCTTGTTTTGTAAAGTACAAATGTTTCATTCTTATTATTAAAATATACCCTGCCTTTTCATAAGCTAAGATTTAGCTTTAAGTCCCTTGAACTGTCCTAAATAGAGTATAGGGATTCCCACACAAATAAGTTGAGAGGGAAAAATAATGCTAATAAAATTAAATTAATCCTACTTATTGTATGAAGAAGTAAAGATTCTTCTCTCTTTCCATTAACAACACACAGTACTAAGTAATTCACTCTGATTAGACAACTGACTTCTAGATGGCAAAAGTTAGATGAGATGAATCCTTACTTTAAACTGCCTGCATCTGTTTTTTCAACTGAATCTTGTCAAGTTACAAACTAAGGGACTAAACTGGATTAAAGTACTATTTAAAAAGAAAAAGATATCATTACACTACATTGTATAAGTTGACTTTTCAGCCATATCCTCTCATTGGAAAATTTTAAATTTTCATTAACTCTGTCATTGTCTTCTTTGTATAATGAGGAGAAGGATACAGAGACAACCTTACACAAAACTCTACTGCATTATCCATTCTGTGACTTTAAGACCATTACAAAACACAAAGCAGAATTTTTTTTTATAGACTTTAACAAAACATTATACAGATTGAAATCTTAGAATTTTCTACTAGCAAATATTGGTTTTATTTTCTGATTTTTTTTTTAATTTGCTTGTTTTTATTTTCCAGAGAATCAAAAAGTATTAATAAAACCCAATTCTATAGTTTTATTTAAATCTAATATCTCAAATACTGCAAATGGTATAAAGTATTTTAAATCACAAGTAGAATATTATCAATAACTAAAAAAGGCCATTACTTAGTTAATCTATTGTTTTCACAGAAATTCATTCTTTGCTGCTTCTAGATATTTACATTTAAATGTGAGGCTTTGGCTTAGTTTCTTCACTGTTTCACATCTGTGGTTACAATGTCCTAAGATATGTAAAATATTAAAACCCAGTCCTCTCTTATCTGTGGTTCACTGTCAAAAAGGAAGGAGGTTGGTTTTTCATCCTGTGCCCAGTTTCTCTTCAATATTTAACCAATTACTTAGTTGATGGATGAGAGTCCAAAGCTGTGAAAATACGGAATGGCGATGAAGGGCAGGATCCAAGAATTCAGAATTATCTTGACAAATGAGAGGAATAGTAGAAAAAAGCTGAACAAGGACAAATACAAAATCAAGGCTTAAAAAAGATGGTCAACATAACAGTTTTCTGGAAAAGGATTTGGGAATTACATTTGATCACAAGCTGAAGATGGAATAAGGTCAGTGACATTATAAAAGGTGTGGAGCTGGGAGTTTTCTCAATAAAGTAAAGGTAGTAGGAGGACTTGACAGATGAACAACAAGTTCCAAACAAGAAGACAGATATCAAAAGTAAGTGTGCTAGAAACAGAAGCAGGAAGAGATAATCAAGAAGGAATAAAGACACATTGTCTGAGACTGCAGTAATGTGATTAGGAAAGCCAAATCTGTATCTGATTAATGTTTTGAATGGTAAAAGAATCGATTCTACAGCTACAGCAGCAGCAAAACAAAGACTGGAGAATATGTGAGCTGGAGAATATGAACAGAGGACACTGGTGACAAACACTATGAAAACACCCTAGTTACTCAACAGCTTCTTCACCCTTGGTTTTACTAGTAAGATTTGCTCTCAGTAATCCCAGGTCCCTGTATGTAATGGGAAACCCTGGAGAAAGGAAGACTTGCCTTGACTGGAGAAGGATTCTGTTAGGGGAATATTTAAGAAAACTGGTGTCGTGGGGAGAAAGTGAAAGTAAAAACAGTCTTTTTTCCTACCATGCGGGGTCCCTGGTGGTCGTGAGGGAGCCCGTCGGTCGTGCGCATGGGACCGGCGGCAGCGACAGCCACAGCAGCAGCAACGGCTGGGCGGCCCCGTGGAGCAGCGGGGGCTGCACTGGGACGGGCTAGGCGGCCGCACCGCTGCCGCCCGCACCGCCGTCCTGGACGCCCTCGGCCGGGCCATGTTGCACCACGCCCGTACCACCGCCGCCCCGCCGCCTCTGCTTGAGACAGGGGAGGGTGGCGGTGGGGAAGCGGCAGCGGCAGCACCAGCGGCGTGGAGCGGCGAGCACAGGGAGCGCCGGCCAAGCGGCAGCGGCGTTGCTCAGCGTATGTGTCCCTCGGAGCGGTGGCCAGCCCCGGAGCACGTGGCGCTGGTGGCAGTCGCCATTAGCGGAAATGCCCTCCCGGCGCACGTGTGGCTTCTGGGAGGCCACGGCATTTCCCATGAGCGACTGCTCTCATGGGGCGGGCCCCCGGGGTGCCGACCAACCACAGGAAAGGCCTGCCCCCTGGGCATGTGCAGATCGGGACGCCCCTATAAAAAGGGGAGAGTGAGTGCCATCTTCCTCTTTTCGGCTGCGGAGATCCTTGGGGTGACATCGCTCCTCGCTGTCGCGCCCAGACCTGTGTCCACGTGGAGGACGGGTCAGCGATTGCACCGCAGCAGCCTGGTGTGGTAT
This sequence comes from Neodrepanis coruscans, assembly GCA_013400695.1. NCBI lineage: Eukaryota > Metazoa > Chordata > Aves > Passeriformes > Philepittidae > Neodrepanis > Neodrepanis coruscans. Next base: position 5,568 of record VYZS01060913.1, read on the forward strand.
TTCCTGGGAGCGGGGAGCTGTTTTTCTTTTTTTTCTTTGTCATCACGTCTTTTCGTGATTATTCCTTTTTTTCGGAGGGGTGGATTTTCTCTCTCTTGGAATCGCATTCTTTCTCGTGAATTCCTGGGGGGCAGACTTCTTCCTCGGGGATTGTTTTTTTTTTCCCCTTGTGGTTTTTTTTTTTTCTTTTCCCAGGGTGCGGGTGGTCTGGCAATTGTCTGCAGCTATTTCCCGGGTTCAAAGACCACATCTCTTCCATCAGCACTGAAATCCCTTCCCGGGGGCCTAGAGGGAGGGGGAGGGGGCTCACGGTTTCTAACTGTCTTGAGTGTTTTTCTTCAGAAATGCCGAGCAGAGGCTCGCACTGCTGGGGGGTCCTCAGATCGGCCGCGGGCTTTCTCTAATTATCCCAGCATCTCTGCGGGAGCCCCAGGAAGAGACCAGCACTACTCCAGAGTGTTCTCACCCCAACACGGACACTAGGAAAGCTTAATTTGTCTGTTTTTTGCACTTTATTGTCAGTTTTTCTCTGTGTGTGAAATAAACTGTGCTATTTGTGTGTTCTCTTTCTTTTGGGGTGTGTCTGTGGCTTCTCTCGGACATCTCTTGTCAGAATTGCTAATTTTGTGGTAAAACCACGACAACTGGACATGCAAAATTCCATAGGCACCAATAGAAGTACACACAAGTACTGGCTATTATAATCACAGGATAACCCTTGATCATCTTTCAAATATCTTTTGTATAAATACCTGATTTGTGGGAGTAAAGAAGTCAGAGATAGACAGTTCTCAGTGGTGCTCACTGAAGGATATGAAGGAAAAAAATTATGTATGTGATATTCAACTTAGACATAAGGAAATATTTTTTTACTGTGAGGGTGGCTAAGCCGTAAGATAGGATTCCCAGAGAGCTTGTGCTATCTCCATCCTCAAAGGTATTCAAAAAAACAACTGGATATGGTCCTGAGTAATCTGCTCTAGCTCTCCCTGACAACTTCAACCATCCTGTGGTTCTGTGACTGTAAATATGTTGTAATGCTGTTACATTTCACCTCACACTATGTACAGCCCTGCTTCCTCTGAGCTAAAATACTCTGTATCTTTTCACAGACATGTCAGGTTTTGTATTATTTAGATAGCTTCTTGATTTTATTGCTGTTACCTAATTTGGGGTAAAGTTTACATGACGATAATATGTTACTTAGGTTTTAGTCATGGAACTTTTCCATATTGTAACTTTCTAAATTTTTTTTAAAAAATCAGGAGACCATGGCAAATCAATTGAAAAGTTATAGCATAGTCTTTTTCTTATCAATGTAATTTTTTCTTGTTTCACAATCTTTTATTTTAATTTGATCTATGGTCCTTAATTATCTATGGCAAAGACGTTACATTACCTATGTGCAAGCACAGGAGCAGTGTAATTATCAAAGCTAGCGGAGCCATGTTATTGTAAAGGACAAAAAAGCAGAACTAGGAACATTAAACTGAAAGAAATTCAGGCAAAATATCGCAGAGAAGTTCTCAAGTGTTTGTTTAGATTTTGTCGACCCAGAGAATTGAGTGGTAGCTTGTTCACTTGTGTGGTTTTAGACAATGACACCATATCAAAAATATGCTTTGGGAAGAGGTTTGTCCAGATGATGTCAGGAAATTCTTAGTTATCTATTTAAAAGCCACTACTGGAAATTTTTGTCACTGAAAAACGATAACTGTAGTGCTACAATGGTAAAATATACTGGAATTTTTCATACTTTTTTTGTCAGAAGATAGAGCCAGTGTGAGGAAATATTTTCATGTCAACACTTTATAACTTCTCCACTCTATAGAAACATAAATAACTGGTTCACATGATGCATCTGTTGTTTCAGAGAGCATTATGTTATGTCAGGATGAAAAGCATCTGCAACTTTAGGAGGTTTTATTTAATCCTTGAATTACTGCTTTCCTTGAATGAACTATTTGTCTGTATTCAATGAGAGAGCTATAAATACTGGTTCCATTTTAAGTACTTGCAAAGATTTATAGATCCTGGTAAGATAAATAATATCTGAAAGTTTTCTTCTAAATGGTTCTAAAGGTTAATTGTAGTTATAGAAACTTTTAAATTATTTTGTATCAGTGCTATCTTATGAAAAAAAAATACCGTAACTTTTGGAATATTTTGGTGCTTACAGAAAATACATATTCTGATTTTAAATATTCAGAAGAAAATGAAATCTTAAATTCATGCTGGTTTACATCTGGCAGATTCAACTCTCTGCATTAAAATAGTTAGCAACTCTCCATGTACAGGCATTTTCTACACGTCCATTTGGTTCAGATGTTAGCTACACTCCAGTATTTCATTTGACTTGTCAGAACTTTGACACACAACTAAGAAACAGTATTGTTTTCAGATGTTGTTCAAGGAATATCGTGACATTTTCCTGAGGGGTCTTATCTTTCCATTTTTGAGTAGACATCATCTCCTTAAAGATCTGTAATTAAAATTTGAAGCATGCTTTGGGTAAATATGACCTCATTGCTCCTCTTTTTCTTTGTTTAGAATTACAAGTGGCTGTAAAAACACTATTATTGTTACCTCTGCTAAGTTTTACAGGACTTTTTTTTTTTTTTTAGTAGAGGGAAACAATCCCTAAATAATTACTTGTTACCAGATTCTCACTTAACAAGACAAGCTAATCTCTAGTGTTGATAATGTTAGACAAGTTTAGTTTTAAGATATCAGTATAGAGATCCTCCTATAAAAGATTTTAAAACAGTACTAATGGAACATCTCCAAAACTCAGCCAAGGCTTTTGGTGATTTTTCCTTGAGTCTGAAATATTGAGGTGGTAAATAACCAGAAGTACATCAGGACAAAGGCTTCTCTAAAAACAAAAGGAACAGCACAGTGTAGGCTAATACATCACAAAACACTTGGCAGTATGCTCCTATACCCACTCATCTCACCCAGGAGGACTGCTACATGCTAACACGACCCTCGTGTTTTGTTTCAATATAGCACAGCTATCGACTGTGGCCAGTTAAAGGAAGTCTTGCAATGATGTTCTTATTTTGTTGGATTTTTTTCAGTTTTAACAGAGCATTGTTGATCTCAATCAGGTCAGACACCCCATCAGAGCCCAGTCTTGACACATCAATGACAACACATATCAGAACAGTCAAAAGCTTACAACACGTAATAAAAACTGAAGTCACACATGCTATCCTCCTGTGGCCTGAGTGGGGTTATAGGCAACCAGTGATTTGTAGGCTCCATTACTTCCTGAATGTTCAGTTCATCGAGCCCTTGGCAGGGTGTCAAGGACAAAAAATAACCAGTCTTCAGATACTGCTTTAGAAATGCTATGCCCTATGCTTCCTTCAGGTGACTTATTCTTTCCGTATTGTCAAGATTCGCTGATGAAAGCTGACTACTTTCACAGGCCTCTGACAAGTGAAGCATCCTCAATACATGGAGAAAATTATATTGTGCAATCAGTACTCACAGAATATACCATGAGTGATGGATGAGTTACTGCTTGGCAACACGATAGTGAACTTCTGTTCCACACTGAGGACAGAGCCTTAGAACAGTTAAAGAGACCCAACAAATAGGGATTTAAGATATTTCTTTTTCCTTTTTTTTTTTAATAGCAGTAGCTACCCTACTCTTTGAAGGCAATTTGAGTAAAAAATCCAATTATACTGCTCATAATACATAAACTTGATTACCAATTCAGAAGCAGCTAAACGCCCTTCAGTTTTAAATTTTGTGCTTCAAGTTTTGGTTTTTTTCATAATGTGTCATTTGTTCATTTCTAAGCTGGCCTTCCAGAGTCTTTTAGAGGGTATGGTTTTGCTATTCAGTTTGACATGTTTTCCAATTTCTTCCCTCCCACCCAAAAAAAAATAAATAAAAGAAGAAAGGAACCTTACTGCGAGTTTCTCTCCTGATAATTCTATGTTATGTTCAGCATAATGTAAAAATGGACAAAAATAATGCAAATATATTCAGATATGAGCAAGGACAGAGGTACAGAAGGTGGTCTTCAGGGATCCCAAATCATTCTATGAGTCTAAGATCATAGAGCTGCAAACTTTTCCTTTTGAAATTAGAAGTGGTTTTGTCATGAATGCACATCATGAAGCCAGAGGTAAAAGAATGAAAGAGCACTGGTCTGATGCCCAAAGGTAAGTGCATTCACCTGGAATGGGGTAGGAAAGACCTTTCTGTGCTTCTTTTTAATATGCCAATTTTAAAATGAATACCATAGAATCACAGAATCATAGAATGGTTTCATTTGGAAAGAACCCTAAAGATCATCTAGTTCCAACCCCCTGCTATGGGCAGGGACATCTTTCAATAAGTCAGGTTGCTCAAAACTCCAACCTGACCTTGAAGACTGCCAGTGATGAGACATCCACAACTTCTTTGGACAACCTGTTTCCGTGTCTCACNAAGAAGAAAGGAACCTTCCTGCGAGTTTCTCTCCTGATAATTCTATGTTATGTTCAGCATAATGTAAAAATGGACAAAAATAATGCAAATATATTCAGATATGAGCAAGGACAGAGGTACAGAAGGTGGTCTTCAGGGATCCCAAATCATTCTATGAGTCTAAGATCATAGAGCTGCAAACTTTTCCTTTTGAAATTAGAAGTGGTTTTGTCATGAATGCACATCATGAAGCCAGAGGTAAAAGAATGAAAGAGCACTGGTCTGATGCCCAAAGGTAAGTGCATTCACCTGGAATGGGGTAGGAAAGACCTTTCTGTGCTTCTTTTTAATATGCCAATTTTAAAATGAATACCATAGAATCACAGAATCATAGAATGGTTTCATTTGGAAAGAACCCTAAAGATCATCTAGTTCCAACCCCCTGCTATGGGCAGGGACATCTTTCAATAAGTCAGGTTGCTCAAAACTCCAACCTGACCTTGAAGACTGCCAGTGATGAGACATCCACAACTTCTTTGGACAACCTGTTTCCGTGTCTCACTACCCTCACAGTAAAGTTCTTGCTAATATCTCATCTAAACTTGCTTTCAATTTAAAACCATTTCCCCTTGTCTTATCACTACATGCCCTTTTCAGAAGTCCTTCTCCAGCTTTCTTTCAGCCCCTGTTAGATACTGAAGGGCTGTAATAAGGTCTCCCCAGAGCCTTCTCTTCTTGAGAGTGAACAACCCCAGCTCTCTCAAATTGTCTTCATAGGAGAGGTGCTCTCTACCTCTGATCTCCTGACTCTGATCTCCTGACTCTCCTCCAGATGTGTTCCAACAGGTCCATGTCCTTATTTTATTGGGGTTCTCAGAGCTGGATGCTATCCTTCAGGTAAGGGCTTAGCAGAGCAGAGTAGAGGGGCAGAGTCACTTCCTTCAATCTGATGGCCACACTGCTTTTGATGCAGCCCAGTATATGGTTGACTTTTTGGGCTGAAGGCACATATTGATAGTTCTTGTCAAGCTTCTTGTCCACCAATATCCCAAGTCCTTTTCCTCAGGTTTGGTCTCAATCCATACTCTATTCAGCTGTCATTTGTGCTTGGGATTGCCCTGAACCTTGTGCAAAACTTTCACTTTTTTTCTTGTTGAGCTTCATGGACTCACCACTCAGGCCTGCCGAGATCCCTTTGGGTAGCATCCCTTCCTTCATGTTGACTGCACCACACAGCTTGGTATTGTATCAAACTTCTTGATTGTACACTCAATCCCACTGTCCATGTCACCCAAAAAGATGTTCATCAGTGTTGATCCCAATAACTGACCACTAAGGAACACCAATCATGACTGGTCTTCACTTCATATACTCCACATATTTCATGTACACTTCTACTGTGTGCAGCTACATGGGGAGTGAATGGGGTTTGAAACTTCTGTCATGCAAATAAGGGAAGATTCCCCTTTAACCTCCTTTAATTTCTCTATGCGCATATAATATATGTATAAGTTTCCCTCCTTTTCAAAAGGTTTTCCATGTGCAGGGAGCACAAATATCTGTGGGAAGCCCTGGAAAAAGCAAAGGTAACCATGCATGTATTTGAGTATCATTTAAACTAGATGAAGTAACACCCAAGAAACAAACTGTTTTCTCACAAGCACCTGATCAGTAAATAAACATATGTGAACAGTTGTTTTTTAATGTAGTTGTGTAGTATATGTTTGCAAATGAAGGACTAAACCATATGTCAACATTTGCCTTAATGTACTCCTGGAGGCTACCTATGCAGGAATCTGTTGAATAACTTCAAAACAGCTATAAATACATGTGCTTTCCATTACATTTCACACAGTTATATGAACAGTGGCTGCCTGGTGTACTGGGCTTAATTTACATATCTTGCCTTTTGCAAGCTGAACATAATTTGGTACACTGTTTAAAGTTTATTATTCCAGCATCGTTTGATGTTCTAATTCACTTTGTTTACCAGCATTTAATTTACTGCTAATCTTCTACAGAGTTAAGTAAGGATCGTGGTAGCCTCATTTTGTAAAGACTTCTGTCACAAACTTGAGTGCTTGCTCAGTTTAAAAGGAAGTTAGGGTTGCAGTCCATTACAGAACAGTGAGCTCCAGCTCTACTGAATTACTGACAGAGAATATTTACAGGCTACAGCCATAGACTTCACCCTTCAATCAATGATGGTCAAAGGAACACTTCCTGAAGTTTGTTAATGCATTCTGCTAGCCTGACAAGTAGGCATAAGCTAATTCTGCCAACTTCAGTACCTTTCTGAGTGCTGCTTTGAAGCCAACAAAATATCCAACTATTTTTTGTGAATAAACAACTCATCAAAACATATGAGAACAGAAGGTTTCAAATATAGCAAAGCAATTGGCATAGTCATTTTAGAGTTAATTAGATTCACAATGGTACTTTATTCAAGCCCCCTAGACCAAGGGCCATCTGCATAACAATGTAACATCACTTATAGCCTCCTTATAAGTATAAAGAGATGTGTATTAATGACGCTTCCTTTACTGTGTCTGTGAAATAGAACATTTCAATAAATATGAATAACATGCAAGAAAATTTTGCACTCGATAAACTGTGTTATTATATTCCATTCTATATACCTGTTGCTGTCCTCCACCTTTTTATTCTAACTTCCTTTTATCATTTTGCATGTCACAACCATTGCTTCTATTGAAAAACTGTATGTAAAAATAAGGGACCAGAGCTCCAATGAAGTAGCACCATTGTAAGCAAGAACAAAAGTGCGTATTTCTCTTCTCTTTATTCTGTTATATGTCATGGCTTTTTCCTGAGACATAAAGTGCCTTGGACTTCAGGGAGTAAGTATATCTTATATTTCTCTCTGTATCTTGCAAGAATATATGAAAAATATATTTATTTCTTTTGCTGATGATGGCTGATGGGTGGAGTTCCAGCTCTGGGTGGCAGGAAAGAAGGCGTAAGAGGCAGAAAGCTGCTGCTTATGTCTGCTAGCAGTAAATTATCATCACCTTGCTCACCAGTTGCTACAGTAACCAGGCCACAGAAAAATAATGAGCCCAGATCTTTCTTTTAGCTGCCTATGGAGTTATATAGCTGTGGTGTAACTTCATTATGGGTTGCCTGTATGAGCAAACTCCAGCTCATATTGCCACTGAATTTTAGGAAGAAATGAACCATGGTAAAGGGACAATATGCACCATGACAGAAAGTCAAGTGGTTCCACATATCGTCAAAGATATTTAAGAGGAAGGTGGCTGGAAAAATTGGGCAAGGGTTAATATAAATGTCATAGCATCATTTTCTCAAAGCCATGCAGTAGATTGAATATGTTATTATTTGTACTATTATTGCAGTGAACAATTTGCTAGAGTGGGAAATGCAGGAATTTACACTTGAGTTTATTTCTGTCTGGAGTAAAACTCGGACACTGCAAAGTAAGCCCTTGGATTATTCACCCTGTTTTGAATTTTTTAGTTCTAGAAACAATTATTGCTATAACTTCAAAAGACAAATCCAATAATCAAGTAATAAATCATATAGAAGAATTTTAACTTTAAAATGAATGCATTAAATCTTGATAGATAACTGAAATAAGCAGCATACATGGTTAAGTATAAAAAAATGAACATATTTTGCAGAGGGTTTCTTCCAGGGTTCATCACGAAACGACCAATATGATTTAGTGAAGCCATTTACTACGAGCATCAGACTTACTTTTATACTATTTCTAACTTCTTCACATGCTTCTAACTCTATT
>VYZS01060917.1:0-12605 GCA_013400695.1 Neodrepanis coruscans
TCCCTCCAGGCCCTTGGAAATAGACTCTCCCCATGTTTCTTGCATGTCTTTCAGGTCCTGGAAGGCCACNTGCTCCAGCCCTCTGATCATCTTGGTGTCTCCTCTGGACTCTCTCCTTGTGGATCCCCTCCAGGTCAGGATGTTCTGAGCCCATTCCATGATTATATGATCACCTGAATATATTTATTCATATAAAAACATTGCACTGACATTATATCTGGATGACATAACACTATAATATAGCCCAGAACACATTTCCCCATCTGAATATAATATTATCCAACTGACTAATATTTATTAATGTGGACATTACAAAGATCTAATTGAAACAGCTGACAAATGCAATCCTAGAAGATTAAGACTGATACTGACTAAAGCTTCTTGTGAAAACTGGTTGTGCTCCTGTAGGAATTGGCAAAGCTGCTGATTTCCAAAGTGAAGTGACCATGCTTAGACCTGGAGGAACAGAAGGGCCAACACGAGCTGTCCCAGGCACAACATTTGCATTTCTCCAATTCACAATACCCAGTTCAGCAGTTTTCCTGCCCCTTCTTGTTCCCCAGCTCGTGGAAACAGCCTGTTTGCACAACTCCTTGACCATTTATCCAAATATCTGTATCCACATGCAAACACAGCCCTACCTGCTCACACACTGGGTCAATACTCATTATTTGCTGTTCACTGTTTGCCATTTGTTATTTTAATTATCTTTGGCTCTAACCATTTCAGCTGGGGGATCTGGGACTACTCAAGTCACCGAGGAGAAAGTGTTTGTCTGAATGACAAACAGTTCAGGAAGTCTATGTTAATGTGACCATTGTGGTGAACACTGCAAAAAAAACACATCTGTGGGAAAAAAAAACCAAAATCAACATCCAAAATGTGTGAAAGCTCAGCAAAGAATAATTTGATTAAATAGCACAGAAGAGTTAATACATCCAATAGTTATTTTAGGCCTAATCTAACAAAAAAAAAAAGCGTTCAGTGCATTGCCCTTTCTTTTTGTGATTGTGAAATAATCACACAGAAGAATAACAAGCACTTTAAACACTGACAGTCAGGTTTCCACCTAAAAAACACAGAAACATCTTTGATTTAACTGCTTTTCCTCCTTCAGAATTTCTGTTTTGAATATTCTTAAATTCTGTGTGCACAAAACAAATGAGATTTTCTGGGAATTTTTTTATTTGGTTTTGTTCGGGTTGTTTAGTTTGGTTTCATTTGGTTTGCTTTTTTGTTTGGCTTTTTTTTTTTTTTACTAGTTCAGCTGTTCCTTTTGTCTTTAAAAAAAAAGCCATCATTTTTCACAGCACTGTTGGACTGTTGCTCCCTGGGAAATACAGAGCCAGACTAATGGCTCAAACTTGGCGTCTATTTTTAGTTTACCCACACGAGTCCAAGCGACCTGAATGATTAAATCATGAAACAGGTGTCCTGAAAGAAGTTGTGACATGGTGTAAAAACGCCAGCATTGTCACCGCCAAAGCAGCCAGTGCAGGTCGTTTTGTCTGATCTCCAAATGCAGCTTTGCCCTGCCTTTATTCCACAGCCTCGAGTGCCCCCAGCAGCAAAAGGATGGAATGGAGCTGCCTGAAGTTCATCCTTTTCCATTCCTGCAGTAATTGGCTTATGTGTAGCTGGAAGTGCAACGTTAGGTACTGTCAGACAACTGCTTGCAATTGATCCTGTAGGTTTCTCCTTGTTAATAAAGAAGATTTTCTTTGCTTTGTGGAGATGAAGATTGAAGCCTGTTCGGTGCCATGTAAACATCATAAATTAGAGCTACTTCTTGGAGATGAGGATTCAGAGGTGTTTGCATATGTAATTACAAAAAAAAAAAAAAAAGAAAAAGAAGAAAAAAGAGAAAATTTATTCAAACTTAATGTCTTCCAGGTAAATCCAAAAGTACATAGTCAGCCAGATGATCTGCCTGATCAAGGCATTCATCTTCTTAACGTGCCTCCTTGCCTGAGGTGGGCTGAGCACATCAGTAACCTTGAAAACAAAAAGTCAATATTTGGGGAAAAAAAAATCACTGCACCGAGATGCAGAAAAACCTAAAGCTGAAAATCTCAGCAGGGACACCTGCAAGTTGATGACTGGGCATGTTTGACATGTTGTTATTTAAATAGGATTAAACATCCAGAAGGGGGAGGTGGGAGTGGGGAGGGTTGGTGTTGAAAAGTTCCCTTAAGCAGGAAAATTCCTCAGTACTTTCGCAGACATTTGATCATCCCAGTGCCTGGGCTGACTGCTGCAGATCAGCTCCTGCAGCCCAAATGTGCTTTAACAAGACAGCTCAGGGGGGCCAAGGGTACAGAGTTGAGTTTCATGTCACTTGGCAAAGCAAGTGCAAATTGCATTCTCAGGACCATCTGCTGAGATGGCAATTTGTCTCTGTCAGAGGAAGAGCACATGGGTGGCAGCACTGTTAGTACAGTGTGCCTTTTAAATAAGTCACTTTATGCACGCACAGCTCATGTTGGGAGGTCTTTCCTTCCCCATGAAGCAACGGGAAGTTTGCATCCGTCTGGAGTTTGGGGTTGTTTGCCCCATTAATCAGCAGACAGTGCAAAGGAGATGTGCTAATCAAGCTCCCACGTTGCACAGGCAACTGGAACATTCTGTATCCTCCCAGTATAGGAAGAAAACTGTCCTGATGGATGGAAAATAACCCCCAAAGCACACCTGAGGAGGAAGGAGGCTGAGGCTGTAACTCGCCCGACAGTGATGAGCTGCTTGACCTCCTGAGGTTCTGCCAGCCAAGAAATTTTCCAGCTGAACAACCTCCCCATGAAAAACAGCAATTCAAGGGAAGAGCAGAGCACTCTGAGCACTTTGTAGGAGTGTGCCAAGTATATCAAGACATCTGACAGGACGAGGCAGAGATGTTTTCATCTGTGAGTCCATTTCACCCGTGAAGAAAAGCCTCAGAGCTTTCAGCCTGGGGCTGAGAAGAAGAACATTCTCACACCTGCACATCCTCTCTACCCATTTATTTGACAGTTGTGGTGCCTCAAAACCTGGGGTCTGTTGTCCTGGTGTTTTAGACCAAATTCTCCCCTGGGCTCTGGTTGCCCTCCTGCCCTCACAGCATCCTCGGTGTGAGATTAATTCGGGAAATGCTGCTCTGGAAGCATCTCTGATGTCCCTTTAAAGCACAGGGTCTGTCACAAGGGCTCCAGCTGTGCTGGAGCCTGGACTGTGACACCAACAAAAGAAAAATCTGGCATATCCTCCCTACTCCTCCAACTGCAAACTGAGGACACTCACAGGGAGAAGCACCCGAGACCCTCAGGACAGCACAGAAGTGCCAAAAGAGAAATCATTTTACTTAAAGGTATTAACAACAAAATTAATACTTGAAAAGAACAGTGATAGGTAATAATTTTTTTTTTAATCTGGTATTTATAATTCTCCTGGTCAGATATCAAAACCCCAGATAAAATACAGGACAGATGTTACTCATTATTGGCACTTTAGAGTAAGAATGGATGCAATGGGCAGATCGCTGTTGTTACTGTAGGTATCTTCCTTTAAATAAATTTGGATTAGTGTTCTTAATATGTTCACAACCCAGACACAGGCAGAGATTTTGCTGTTCCACTTCACTCTCCTGTGCTGATATTCCCCAGCTTTTGTTTATCAGTTGGTTGTGTTATTACCAGCCCTCCCATGCTCCAGTAGCCTCCGTGATCTGAGAGCCCAGGAAAAATAAACCTTGAGAATGACAATGCTGGCAGCTGAGTGGAACTAAGTTGACAAGCTGTGCTTTAAAGTGCAATCAATATTAACTTCCCTCACGCTTTAGAAACAAGAGAGATCTGACAAATTTTATCACAACCCTCCCTCCAATCGACTTTTGGAAAGGAATGTTTCTCCTATATTATATTTATGTTTCTAGGGGTTATTGAATTGTTTAATAACGTTTTCGTGTAATCAGAGGGTTTGTTATTACAAAGGAATATTTTTTTCTTTTTCTGCTCAAAGAAAACTTAAAGCAGTGAGAAAAAAAAAAAAAGAAAAACAACAAAAAAGATATTGAAAATATATTCCAAAAGACCCAGTAACATATAAGTAACCAGAGGACATTAACATATTTTTTGTTGCCATCACAGAAGAATTTTTTACTGTCAGGTGGAATTCACCTTATTCTACAGATAAAATTCTTCATAAAGACAGAAATATGGAAACTTGGGCACGATTGATTCTTCCCTAAATCTACATGTAATTATTTTATCATGGTAGCACCTACAATGGAGGTTCAACACAGCCCAGGCCAGAGCCCTCCTCCAAAAATCTGAAATACAGTTTCTCCCTTCTTTCTTAGTTTAGTGACTGGTTTCCATGAGTAGAAGGCGTCTCTGCCCGTGACAGGGGATTGGAACAAGAGGCTTTTAAGGTCCCTTCCAACCCAAACCAGTCCAGGATTCTGTGACTCTGTGATTCACAAATATGTGGCCAGATGAACTCCTGGTCCCAGAAGAAGAATTTCTGAAAAGACCGCTGGGAATGTTAAGTGAAACCATCTATGAGCGAATTTAAGCACAAAGAAAAGCTAAATGTCAAAACTGAGGAGAAAAAAAGTGAACATACTTAGGATTTTGTATGTACAAAAAGCAATGTATTAGTTGCAGAATGAGACATGTGGAAAAACTGCAGTAGGGTTACAAACCCTGCACCTCTGCTCTGTTCCTCTTGGATATAAATCCCTTGGTCATAAAAACATCTAGTAACAGAGATTATACAACCTCTTCAGACAGTCTGTTCCAACACCTATTTCAAACCATTAGGAATCTTAGGATAAGCTTAATTTAGCCTTTTCATTGGACTAAATTTCCCTTACTACCATCCAAGCCAACAAGCTTTTTGCCCTGGTGTGGAGAAGAAACTACTCAGCAGCAACAGGCACAATGGAAAATTGGACTATCATGTTCCCCTTACATCTTTTCTCCTCAAAAGTCACCCACACAATTATTTCAGTCTTTTCCTGCAAGCCATAATGTGCAAAGCTTTCCTCTTGTCTGTGCCTGGACTCCCTCTGATGAAGTCTCACCTTCCTTGAAGTTTGGTGCTCAACTGCCACTGCACTGAGCAAAGTCTTTTCCCACTTACGAACAATTTCAACATCCATATGTCATGTTTGCCTTTTTCAAAAGGACAGTCCACTGCATTTCCCAGCTCCTTTTCTCAGGAAATGTTGCTGGTTAGTGACTGCTGGCAAAGGAGAGACCTTTCCAGTGTCCTTACTGGGTGTCCTCAGAGACCGGCTTGACTGGTAATTTATAAGATGGAACAAAATTTCTTGAGGAAAATTAAGTGTGCCAGTTTGAGGAAGAACATTTCGTTGATTGCATGTCTTTAATAATCATTTCAGTTATGCAGAAAATGATCTATGACACGCCAGCCAACACTGTCCATAAACACAGCAAACACACATAATTCATTAATGAACTTGCATAAAATTTCATATGGTTTGATAATATTGGTCTAATACACCTACTGAGCCCACTTGAGATTGGATTGAATTCTTCATTGCCATGCATGGCCTGTAGTTATCTAAAAAAAAAACCAGCAGAGCAGCATCAAATTGAAATGGCCCATAAGTCAGATTGAACCAAGAGAGCAGATTTCACAAGGCAGACGTCAAAGAAAAATCAGTGCTGGACTATTCTGCCCTTCAAATCCAATGAGTCAATCTTGACTTTTAACAACTTGCGAAGTGAGATGCCAAAACAGAAGAATATGAAGTAGCAATGCCAATCCAGCTACCAGGGAAACATAAGGAAAGTTATGGGAAAAATGGGATTTACAGACAACTGTGAGGCAGCCAAGTACAAACTGGCTCCTGAAAAAAAGAGTGTGGCATGTTCAGACAGTGCTGGGCACAAGACCCACACTCACTGAGGTTTTCTCCCATATTCACTGAGGTTTCCTTCCTCAGGTCAGGCCTAGATCTGATCTTTACAAATGGGCAGATTTAGGTTCAAGACTATTAATCACAGGATGGAACAGGTTGGAAAAGCCCTACAAGATAATTGAGCCCAACCATTAACCCAGCAGTGCCATGTTCAGCACTGAACCTTGTCCCCATGTGCCATCTACATATTATTGGAACATTTCCAGGCATGGTGACTCTGCCCTGGGCAGCCAATGCCTCACCAAAGAAAGTTTTCCCAAAATCCAATTTAACCCTCCCCTGGCCCCGCCTGAGGCCGTTCCCTCTCCTCCTGTCCCTTGTTCCCTGCGAGCAGAGCCCGACTCCCCCCAGCTCCCCCCTCCTGGCAGGGATTGCAGAGAATTCCAGGGGCCCCCTGAGCCTCCCCAGCTCCAGGATGAGCCCCCCCAGCTCCCTCAGCCCCTTCCCTGGACACACTCCAGCATGTTTTTGGCACTGCCTGGCTGAGGACTGGGCTGTGGTGAGCAGGATTGGTGCTGGACGTGCCACAGGAGATAGGAAAAGGCAGTGAACTTGTACAAATTGTGATGGTCAGAAACTGGCTGACCTTGGGGATTTTGGATATTTTGTGACCTTCTCCAGTGAAAACAGAGCAGATTCTCTCTTTTGGCTCTCAGGGACAACATCAGTACCAGCAGCAGTGACCTGCTGCTGGAGGCACAGACACCTCCGCTGGCTCTTGGCTGGGAACGCCTTTGGCACAGCACACACGGGCTCCAAGTGTCCTTGTGTGCACACCTCCACCTGTCCCCCTCCAATTCTTGGCTCCAGCTTCAGCACACACCTCCAACAACTTTTGTCACCTGCCAGCCAGGAGCCATGCTACCCTAAAAATATCATCCTAATGAGCAATCAGGCACGGTGGGTTGTAATGCTGCCCCCGCTATGGGGGTGAGCGAGGGCACCTCTCATTCCACTCCCTGCCTTCACCAGGCACAGCCACTGTACCAGCAGGGAGACAGGCACTCCTGGAAGAGCTGCAGGGAGGGGAAGAGCTGGCACAGACATACAAGGTGGAAACTTTATATTTTTTGTTCCTTCAGAAGACAGGGAGAAAGCTGCAGAAAGCAATCGCAGGCGGCCGTTTGGTTTCAGAGCCCTTTCCACCTCCCTGTATTTCCCTGAGCCTTTCCCATCTCTCTTTTCAGTATAAGTGGAAAAAAAAACTGAATAAAACACATATAGTTGATATTATTATTATTATCCCTGCACTGTAAGAGGTGGAACAGGCTTTGCTGATCAGACATGTCTTTTCTATTTGCTTTGCTTCTCTTTTCCACTTAAATCCTCTCTTCATCTGCACTTCTCAGAACAGCTCCTGGATTGCTTTTGTCATTGTTATTTTAATCCAAATTCTTACTCTTTTTTTTTTTCTTGTTATTTATAATGTGATTCTGTTGAATTGGAATAAAATAACACTGGTGGCAACATTACAAGCAAAGGTCTCCTTGGATATTTTAGCAATGTTTTCCTTATATATTCTAATAATTCTTACTTCACTGTTGCGCTTTATGAGAGTTACAAAATGTGATATAAAACCTTTAGACAGTGCATGCTAAACTCTTGTGCCAAATCACTCTGGAAACCTTATCCACAAAACCTCTAAGTTGTCCCAGAAAAAAAAAACAAACAACAGTATTTGATCTCCCCAAACTTCCTGATTCTGATCAGATTTCCCACAGTGCAAATGTGCAGAGCCTTCCTTCCTCACCCATCCCACCTTTCCTGGACCTTTCCATCTCTCCTGGTCCCCCTCTCCTTGTCCAGATCCCCAGATCTGCCAGAACATCACTGCACAAATGGGGAGAACCGACACAATTCACTGTAAGACTTTCCCCAGATATTCCCTCACTGCACTTCCATGGACAACAAACCAGCAGAAGGCTGGACATGATCTGGCATTTAATGGGTCTTCATTAAGAATTGCATGAAATTAATTTGCAGTCGTGTCCATTTATAAGAAAGACAAAGCTAAAGAAATTCAGGGTCTTTTTGTGCAAATCAGAGAACTGGAGATTTGACAGCAGGTCCTCTGAGCACACCAAATCCATCAGTTTTGAATCCCCCAGCACCCCTGTCTGCAGGACTCTGTGCTGCAGCTGGAAAGCCCTTACTGCCTGCAGGTAAAGGGGATCTCACATTCTGCTCTGTGATATCCTTGCCCTTCTGTTTGGCTCACCTACCACCAGAGGTGACACTGACATCCTGATTAAGATGACATGTGCTTCAGCAGTGGGGTTTGCTGCTCTTCTCACATTTTTGGACATTTGCTTAAAGGATAACAGAAGTAATAAGCATCAAGGCAGTGCTTTCACTGCCTGCAGCAAACTGTTGTCCTAACGTGGCCCCAAAGTTCTTAGAATGAGTATCAGAACTTGCTCAGGCACTTGGAGATGTGGGTTTGGCCTGAGAAAGTTCAGGTCAAAAAGTCTGAGTGCCTCAAGTTCGAAGTTTCTTGGTCTCAGGCAGCAGCAGTTACTTGGTGAAACACAGAAGCAACAGGAGTATTTAATTAACCTGAAATCTCCCACTGGCACAAAATTAAAGCTCTTTTGCCAGAATCATTAGCAATTTGCAAGGTCTGTTCGGCAGGAGAGTAACAGATACCGGATCAAACGTGCCCTTTCCAGGAAAAGGCAGCCACTGCAGTTGGGGAGGAGGGAGACACTCCAAAACTCATCCCACCACACAGAGCTATTGGAATATGCCACGCTCAAAAGTCTGTTCACTCTTGCTGTCATTTCACAGAACGTTCTGGGGGATGAAGATGCTGCTCTGCCTTTCTGCTCCCCCCAGACCTGACACACAGCCTGGTTTTACATGGTTTTTACATTTAGACCCTACACACAGGCAGTGGCAGGAGGAAAGGGTGCAGATCTCTTGCCATCTTCCTTCACTAGGTCAGGCCCTAAACTAGGAAAAGCAATTATGTATTGCATGTGTAATTAACCATGGATTCCTGGGATGGGTTGGGTTGGAAGGGGCATTAAAGCTCATCTCATTCCACCCTCTGCCACGGGCAGGGACACCTTCCACTATCCCATTGCTCACAGGCATTTCCAGCCTGGCCCAACATTGCACTTTTCACGAGGTACTTCTTTTTTATTAAGAAACTTACTACTAAACAAGTAATGTGTCAGCTAATTGAACACTTCATGCATTTGAATAGTCCTTATTTTATCATGTTGCTACATAAAGGAACAATTTCTTCATTGGAAGGGTTGTTCACATTGGAAGAGGCTGCCCAGGGCATTGGTGGACTCACCACCTCTGGAGGGATTTAAAAGCCACGTGGAAGTGCCACTCCAGGACATTAGTGGTGGCCTTGGCAGTGCTGGGGAGTGGTTGCACTGGATGATCTCAGATGGTTCCATGTTTCATCAGCCTACACTGAGCTTCTCTGCAGGGCTGAAAGCAGCACTCCAGACACAGCCAGTGTGTCCCAGGGAATCCCTGCTGGGAAATGTACAGCCCATGGAGCTGAGCACAGGCAGCACAGACAGCAGGGAAGGAGCTCAGCATCCCCAGGCAGCCAGGAAGCACCACCCCAAGGCAAAGGGCTTATTGACACAGCTCTGCTTTCTGTGAGCAAAGAGTACCATCTCCTGCTGCTTTATTAGACCCCTGTTCAAAGGCAGAAGGTTTCGTAGCATCCTCAAAAATAAAGACATTGTTCCATCCTCATAAATAAAGGGAATTGCATCACAGGATTGGTTATCCCAGCTCTGCTGCTGCTGCTGCAAGCTGGGGGACACACCAGAAACAGCAGCAACGTGATTTCACTTAAAAAATTATGTTTGGAGATTGCCCAATCAGAAACTTTGATAAAGGAAAGCTGTGGGGTTTGGGTTTTCTTACAGGAAAATGTAATATTTCCTTTTATCTCCCTTAAAAATGAAAGCCCATTCAAAGTGCTGGCACCCTCTGCGGAATGAAAAATCTTTTCTGGGGGGAACTTTCTAAATTTAGGGAGCAAAAAGGCTTCTGGGGACTGGAGCCAGAACAATCAAGAGACCTCTGTGCTGATCCATTGCAACGTGCCCTGGTCCCACAGTTTGTTGTACAGGCAGATTCCTTTAATAGAGGAAAAGGGAATAATGAACATAACATTTTCTATTCTGATTCTTGAGTGCTGTGTGCCATAGCAAGGAAAAATCCAGTTTAAAAGTGGACACACATGGATGAAAGGACGGAATATATAAATTCATGTCTGTGTGTTCCTGCAATGGTGAGCACACTGAGAGGGGGGAGAGAAAGAAAACCAAAAAAAGTGGCAAATCTGGAAATCATTGATGAACTTGCCCAGAATATCCTGAAGGAATATACAAGATAAATGAGCCTGCTTGAAACTTGTAGTTTCTTTAAGCACTTTGTCAAGACAAGGAGAGATGAGGCTGAGCTGCCAAAAGACAATATTTGTCCTTTACACGGATCAGGAGTTTCCAGTTAACTGGAGCTAAAGATAATTGAATTAAAAACCTATAGAAATGACATATCTGTGATTTGAAGAGGAAAAAATGGGCCGAGCTAAAGATAATTCATGCTGAGTTAAAGATAATTCCTCTATAATTTCGCTTTGGTCATAGGGAGAGTTTTAGACAGAAAACAGTCCTTTTTCTACTTCTGAAAGCCAGGATGGGCATTTTCCTGTGTTTCTGGGAGCAGACTGGATCCTGACTTCAGGACACTGTCCCTGGCAGCTCAGGTTGGATCTCCACAGTGGTGTGTTGGCAACCACTGGATTCACAGATGGATCAGAACTGGGATATCCACTCATCTAAAACACCTCAGTGACACACTTAGCTGCCTGTTAATAATTTAATTTTAGGGGTTTAATTTAAAACAAATTTGCTACTGGTTGGATCTTTTTCCTGAATTTTTGCTCACCTTGAGCAATTGAAGTAAATTAAAATCGGCTTCCACCTCAGCAGCCAGCTCATTTTTCCTAAGGATCACAGGGTAACTCAGGCTGGAAGGGATCTCAGGAGGTTTCTGGTCCAGGATGCTGCTGCCCAGGCACTGTGATCTTCATTCTCTTACTGCTCCCAGACCCCAGGGATGTCCCCCCACAGCTTCCCAGCCCAGGGCAGGGCTTGGCACCCAGGAGCACTTCTGTGTGTAGCCTCTAATGACTCTTTAGCAAGATGTTGAACCCTAAATTCCTCCAGGCATAGCCTCTGACTCCTCCTGACTTCATGTGTCTTGTGTAAAAAAGTTTGTAGAGATTTACACTCCACCTGGGTGGAACAACCCCCTCGGGAAACCATCTCCAGCAGATTCACCCCAAAACAAAGCCTTAGCTCAGCCTTCACGTTCTTCACAAGCAGAGAAACTAAATCCCTTGGCACTTCTCAGGTGTTTCCATGCCAGTCCATCCCTGTCACACAGGGCTTTCCTCTGCCAAGGCTGCACTTGGATGTTTAGCTCCTGAAAGCAGCAGTGAAGTGGGAGCCAACACAGACCCATCCAGCCCAGCTCCATTTCACGCAGCAGATTCAGCTGAGGTCTGGAGGCTTTTCCCGGTTTTCCCAAGGGCCTATTAGTGCTGTAATTATCCAATTATCCATCCACTCCTGTCCATCATACACACCAGTGCTGCGTTTCAGCTGTGAGGCAGAAAACTTCCTTTCCAAATCACCATTTCAAACAACTAATGCCCATTTATTTTCTGTATTGACATTTCTTTCAGAAAAAAAATTTTCGATTTTAAACCGATGAAAGTTACCTCAGCAAATATCTTTTACTTCTGGCACTGCTATCAAAACATCTATCTAGTTTCAGACAGAATAAAAGAAGTAAATCTGGTTTACTTATTTTGATCAGAAATTACTTTTTCAGGCATTTTTATATGTCAATTTTCCCTTCAGATTTCCACCTTCCTTTAAGATGCTCTGTGAGAGTGATTCCACATCACCAGCTGTAATCTTGCCACTTCTTGCACAGTGTCACTTTCCAAAAGAAAATAACCTTTTAGTTTCTCCTTCTCCCACCCTTTCTCTCTGACCCTTTGCACTTTCTTTGTTATTGCAAAATGTCCAAGGCCAAGCTGGAGCAACCTGGGATGGTGGAAGGTGCCCTGCCCACAACAGGGGGTGGAATAAGACGAATGTGAAGGTCCTTTCCAACCCAAGCCAGTCCATAACCATTTTTCTACGTGCCAACAAGGCACTAAAATAATTAAGCACCTCATTTTTATCCAACTTTTTAATAGGTGACAGTCTTAGTGCTGAAGAGTCCAAAAATACCATGTTGCCATTTTTTTTAATGGGAAAAGATTAATATTAATAATAGGAATTATATTTATTCTTTCCGCCGACCGAACACGGGGCCACGAAATTAGTACAAGAGATAAAAAAGGGATGCTTTTATGCATATGTTATGAAATTTATGTATGCACCTTTGCTCACATTGTTCCAAAGGGAACAGTTCTCACAGTAGGCATCAGTTGCTTAATTAGCACAGAATAATTAAAACTCACTGCAGGGAAAATTCTATAACCCCACAACAATTATGTGGGGAGAGTTCTTGGCTACTGCACTGACAGTGCAAAAATAACTTTTGGGTAGGTTACCAAAAAACACCAGCTATTCAAAAGTGCCTTGTAACAAAAGGGTTCCTGAAGCAACTACAAAAATTAAACCAGAAA
>VYZS01060919.1:0-21864 GCA_013400695.1 Neodrepanis coruscans
TCTCGCTTCTTATCTCACCCTGATGGCAACACTGTAGCAGTGAAGATTACCTGCAAGGTTACAGACTTCCTCAGTCACATCCACCTGCACCCATGTGGGTCCATGGGCTGCCGAGGGACAGCCTGCCTCAGCTTACCATCATCTTCACCTTGGGCTGCAGGGGAACCTCTGCTCCAGTGCCCAGAACATCTCCTCTCTCTCTTCTTCACTAACCTTGGCGTCTGCAGGGCTGTTGCTCTCAAATAGTCTCACTCCTCTCCTCTGGCTGAAATTGCTACTGTGCAGAATCTTTCCCCTCTTCTTAAATACATTATCCCAGAGGTGTTACTAACACTGATGGGCTCAACTTTGGCCAGTGGAGCCGGCAGACATTGGCTCTGTTGGACACAAGGGAAGCTTCTAGCTGCTTCTCACAGAAGCCACTCTTGTGCCTTCCTGGTACTTTCCCATGCAAACCCAACACAGAAGCTCAGGGATGAACCTAAGAGTGACTGACAGCAACTATTAAATTGAAAGTTGAAGTAACACAACAGGGACAATAGTTGTAGCAGCTGAGATCATCAATCAACAACAATAGTTAAGTGAATCAACTGGCTGTTTTAAGTTTTCATCCTTGAGTTAATAAAGATGCAAATACATATCTTCCTGAGTTAGCCAGACCAGCATTACCTGCACCTAACAGAGCACATAAAAAACAAACTATTAACACATTTTTACAGATAGGATTTTTACATTTTTACACTGTACTTACCCCAGTGATATTTTGGGATGAATATGAAAATAGGGAAGCTTCTAATAAGTTGAAGTAAGGAAAGGGTAAAGCAGGCTTCTGCTGGTTGTTAGAAAGCTACTTATAAGCAGCCATGAAGAATTCAGCATAGGAAATATGCAAGAACAAGATGACAGAAGAAAAATTCCAAAAGATATCATGATATATAAATGGTAATGTGTACAGCTAAAAAAAAAAAAAAACAGTAAGAAGTTATCAGAATGAAAACTGCAGCCTCAGATCATGGCCAATGAGCACATGCATCGGGATCATTTACTAGGGTTGACTGAAATGGCCTATTAAAGTGATGGCTGTGATGCATGTTAAGGGCGGTAAGTGGCCGAAGGTGTCTGGCTTGATCCTGATTTTCCCTGTCCTCTTCCTCCTGTACTGTTTTTGACTGGGAAAGACCTAAATTTCTTCACAGTAGCTTGTTTTGGGCTGGTCTGGATTTTTTGCTTCTTGTCTGCCATACCTAAAAGAACCTGATCACACTGCTGGACTGACACAAGTATAACTCTAATGCCTCATGGTTATTTACAAACCTGCCTAGAATTTCAACTATGGATGCTTAAATAAACACTTAGAGAAATTTTTTAATTTCTCTATATGCCTGAATAAAGCAATTCTTTTAAGACTATGTGCATGCTCCAAGCATAGCTTTGGAATTATGTATGTATTGAAAACTTTCACAATATTAATACCATTGCACAAGAGAGTCAAGCACTGAAAGTACCATTAACCTTCACAGTCTTCATAAATATTTTAATATTTTCATTTTTATATGAAAAATTTAAAAGGAACATATATACAAATTTACAGAAATGGCAGAATTAAAATAATACTGCATGTTATGTTTCTTGTGCTCAAGCTTGTATCAGACCCTCAGGAACCAGCATTTCCAGCAGTAATGACATCTGAAATGTTTGGATTTTAAATCTTAAGCCTTTCCTGCCAATTACTGCAGTAAAGATCCTACTTGCAAATTTTGACTGCTACAAGACCAAATAATAAATCTCATGTTTGTAAGAACTAAGTGGGAAAATAAAAAAATTTTATCACAAAGTTTGATTAGAAACCTGTAAGACTTTGAGACTTTACTACAACCACTATAAAAAGCTTTCTAATCATGATGTCAGGTACCTCTTCTGCATATGAGGTGGCTATATACTACCAATAAATGATATAACATGTTTTATTAAAAATGTAATGATTTATTAAAGAAAATTGTAGAAAAAGAGATTTGTTCTTACAAAATAGAGAAACTGCATCACCAGAACATGAGGACATGCACTTTACGTTTTACATTACTGGCTAATGAGAGAAAAGTAAGATTTTGGCTAAATCATCTCAAGTAGTTAAAAACATAACAAAATAACAGAATGGTTCAGCACAAGAACTTGCTTTCTGTCACTTTGGAACCTGTGCATAAGAAAGGAGGTACAAAGCATTTATCTTCCAAAGCCAAGAATAGAAACACTAGACCTACCCAGAAGGAAAACAAGAAAGATGGGAAAAGACTTTTTTGCAGGATCTGTTGTGACAGGACACAGGGTAATGGTTTTAAACTGGAGAAGGATCAATTTAGATTAAAAAAAGAAGTTTTTTTACAATATAGGTACATTATAGGTAAAACACAGGAACAGGTTGTCCAGAGAGGTAGTGGATGCCCAATCCCTGGAGATCTTCAAGTCCAGGTTGGATGGCTCTCTGAACAACCTGATCTGGTTGAAGATGTCCCTGCTAACTGCAGAGTAGTTGGGCTAGATGACCTTCAAAAAGTCCATTCAGTTTCAGGTTGTGTGTTTTCTGATTCCCAGTTTATTCTGCTCAGAACAGATCCCTACAATATAGCCTTAAAATTCAACAGCAAAACTAGAAACTGTGTTTCTGCATATTTCTACTTTACTTCAGAAAAAGAAAAAATAAAAGGGTAAGAGAAGACTAAAAAAACATTCTTTCAGGATGTTGACTCCAAGGGAAATATACATGTCATTTCACCTGGGGCTATACGAGAATAGGAAGGATAGAAGAAAGCTACTGGCTGTGTTTTTTCTGTTATGACATCAGCTGGTATCCTCCATGTAATGCATAAAAATCACTACAGGCTCTTCAAAATATACCACCAATATTTTACTTCTCTGAGCACCTCCTGTGTTCACAAAAAGCAGCAAAAGCTAGATGTTTTAAGTTGCATTTCAGAATCTTCTGTGGGAATAGCACTGATTCCACTCCGTACCTGGAGACTATTTCAGAATTACCTTCAGGTACCTAAGGAATACTTCAGCGCACTTATTCACATCTCGTATTGGTCATGCTCAAATTGAATGGGTTTGAGGAAGGAAGAAAGTTCCTTTAATTGAAGTAAACCAGAAGTACAGAGATAAACTAAATTCTGACTGCAAAAAAGATTTCACTGCAATTCTAAGCAATTCATATCCAAAAAGGGGTGATCTATTTTCTTAGCTCACAAAGACAGCACTGAAACAATTTACACTTGCTTTTAAAGGTGAAAAAAACTACAAATGCTGTATATAATTTAATGTTTTACAATATTTTTCTTTAACTAAGAGATTGTTTTTATGTTTTCAAACCATTCAGTAAGGGCATTACAGTTGCTCCTGATCATCAAGCAGTTTGGTAGGATTCTGTACCACTGGGAGAAAACTGCTACAAAGACTCCAGAGAACCATGTCCTTTCGCTGATACAGCATTAAAGAGAAAATTCTTGGACATAAAAGGGCCAAGTGTTAAGTGTTAATGCAGGGTAATCACATCTTATTTTACAATCAATTATATTGTAAGTAATTTAAAAAAAAATTTGTATTTACTTTATACGTGGGACAGTCATAGACTAGAGAGACAGGCAGGCACACTGCCTTGCATATTACCATCTGTCTGATCCACTGAAACTATATCCTGGAAAGCAAATCTATACGTTGACAAACTCCTAGAATCTGTAGACATATCTTCATATGTTGTGTAAAAATCAAAAGTATAGCTTTCCTTCTTTTCTCCATCTTCAATCCCATTCTTTATTTCTCAGAATGGAACTACGTACAAAGTATGTTTCCCATAAAGAGAGATTTCAAAAGCCTATATACTTTAAATCACATGTAACTCTTCCTTTAGACCTATTTTACAATAAATAAAAGCATTTCCTTCCTAGGCAGTCAGAAAGGACAGCTGAAAACTGGCTTTGTCAAAGATGCCACCAGATCTGCAGGGTCAGTGACTGGTAAGTCTCTACAACAAGATGAAATTGAAGTCAGTTCAAAAATGCTTTGGTAATGCATTCAATTCTGTCCCACGTGAACACATGACACAACCACTAGTTCATCTATATCACCAGATTGTGTTCTGCAGCCTGTACATGATGCAAGAGTTTCCTAGAGTGAGAATGATGTAGAACAAGTCCAGAGGACTTATTATTTTACATGATTAACAGCTCAAATATAAAGTTCATAATGCATTTCCATTATTTCACTTTATCTTTTTCCATTATTAATTTTCCTCCTGATTAAGACTTATATTAATGCTGTATTATTTACTACTGAATCAGAAATTTTATAGGCAAAACTTAAAATCTTATTTTCTACTTCAGGGATCTAACTGTTCTGCAATACTATCTGTTTATGAAGCTTCTTGGTAAGTAGCAGCCATCTTTAAAAATGGAAGGCAACAAATAGGGTATTTGTATCCAGAATGCCATAAAGCACAGAAAATCCTATTTAGAAGTTACTTGTTAAAGTTAAGTTTTTTTCTTTTATTAGATGTGATCTAGGTAATCTCAGAGACCCTCCTGAAATTACCTAGATAAATCCTATGGTGGGGGAAAAGGCTTTTCACTTTTCATGTTGCTCATTGTCCCATCAAATACAACTTCCAGTGATGAAGCACCCACATTTAAGTAACCTGTTCCAGTGTCTCCCCATACTCACTGTAAAAGATTTCTTCTGTACGCTCATACTTTACTGTACTTTCTGTTTAAATCAGTTACCTCATGTAGTGTCACTACAGGCCTTGGTAAAAAGGTTCTCTCCACCTTTTTTGTAAGCCCTGATTAAAAACTAAAAGGTTGTACTGTCTGAAGCCTCTTCTTTCCCAGACTGAACAATCCCAACTCTCTTAGCCTTTCCTTACACGAGAGGTGCTCCAGCTTTTTGGTCATTTTCATGGCCATCCTCTGGACCTGCTCCAACAGGTCCATGTCTCTCCTGTGCTGAAGACCCCAGAGCTGGATGCAGTACTCCACGTGGGGTCTGATGAGAGCAGAATAGGCAGCATCTCCTCGCTGAACCTACTGGCCACACTTAATTTAAAGTAGCCCAGGATATAATCAGCTTTGGGGCAGCAAAAGTACTTGCCCAGCGCATGTCAAATTTTCACCAGTAGCCATAAATACTTTTTTGCAGGGTGCTGGAAAATTTCAGAGTTATAGGATTTTTGGAGGGCAATAAGCCCCCTGCACAACTCAGCTTTTGGTAAGAGGACAAGCTCTGCGGCCTAGCCTTTCTCATGGGAAAAGAATGCAGAGAGATATATTGAGACAATTCGACCTAACTATTCTCATGAGAAGGTATGCAAGAGAAGATAATTTGACCTTGGTCCAAGCAGAGGAAAGTTAAACAAGAGAAGAAAACAGGTCCAAAACAACAGGTGGAACAGAAGAACCATAGGCCACTGTCTAATGAACAGAATGTAACCAATTAGAGTGTATAGAAGTGTGCTCATAAGTCTAATTAGCCAATAATAATAATGTGAAAACTGTCTGCCAATAGTAATAGAATTAGAAGCGTGTGAACAAGTTAGAAATAGTATAAAAGTAAGTCTTGATGCTTGTAGTAAATGGCTTCACTTAAATCATATTGGTTGCGTCGTGAAGAACCCTGGAAAGAAATCCTCCACAGCAGGGCTGTGGTTCCTAAGTCCACTCACCTCCTTCTCTTTATTAGTGTAGGAGATTGTAGGACCTTGCACTTGGCCTTGNCGAGAGGTGCTCCAGCTTTTTGGTCATTTTCATGGCCATCCTCTGGACCTGCTCCAACAGGTCCATGTCTCTCCTGTGCTGAAGACCCCAGAGCTGGATGCAGTACTCCACGTGGGGTCTGATGAGAGCAGAATAGGCAGCATCTCCTCGCTGAACCTACTGGCCACACTTAATTTAAAGTAGCCCAGGATATAATCAGCTTTGGGGCAGCAAAAGTACTTGCCCAGCGCATGTCAAATTTTCACCAGTAGCCATAAATACTTTTTTGCAGGGTGCTGGAAAATTTCAGAGTTATAGGATTTTTGGAGGGCAATAAGCCCCCTGCACAACTCAGCTTTTGGTAAGAGGACAAGCTCTGCGGCCTAGCCTTTCTCATGGGAAAAGAATGCAGAGAGATATATTGAGACAATTCGACCTAACTATTCTCATGAGAAGGTATGCAAGAGAAGATAATTTGACCTTGGTCCAAGCAGAGGAAAGTTAAACAAGAGAAGAAAACAGGTCCAAAACAACAGGTGGAACAGAAGAACCATAGGCCACTGTCTAATGAACAGAATGTAACCAATTAGAGTGTATAGAAGTGTGCTCATAAGTCTAATTAGCCAATAATAATAATGTGAAAACTGTCTGCCAATAGTAATAGAATTAGAAGCGTGTGAACAAGTTAGAAATAGTATAAAAGTAAGTCTTGATGCTTGTAGTAAATGGCTTCACTTAAATCATATTGGTTGCGTCGTGAAGAACCCTGGAAAGAAATCCTCCACAGCAGGGCTGTGGTTCCTAAGTCCACTCACCTCCTTCTCTTTATTAGTGTAGGAGATTGTAGGACCTTGCACTTGGCCTTGTTGAACTTCAAGTGGTTTGCACTGGTCCACTTCTGAAACTTGCCACGGTCACTCTGGACGACAACCTTTCCCTCTTGGGAATCAACTGCACTTTCCTTAGTGCAAACTTGTTAATGGTGCACTCAATCCTACTGCCTCTGTCATTTATGAAGACACAAAATAATACTGGTCCTGGGACAGATCTCTGATGGACAGCACTCAATACTGGTTTCTAGTTAAGATACTGGGCTGTAGACTGCAACTCTTCATATGCAGACACCCAGCAAATACATCAAATATCTGTCTCTTTTAATTAACATTGCAGAGAATGATTTGAGATCAAAGGGACCTTTAATGATCACCTTATCCTCCCCTGCCATGTGTAGGGGCACTTTCCACTAGATCAGGATGCTCAAAGCCCCATCCAGCCCGGCCTTGAACACTTCCAGGGATGGGACATCCACAACTTCTCCAGGCAACCTGCACCAGTGCCTCACTACCTGCACAGTAAAGATTTTCTTCCTAATACTTATTCTAACTCCATCCTCTTTCAGTACAAAGCCGTGTCCCCTTGTCCTATCACTACGTGCTCTTATTAATAATCCCTCTCCAGTTCTCTTGTAGATCACTTTCGGGTACCGAAGGTCACAGCTGGGTCACCCTGGAGCCTTCTCTTCTCCAGGCTGAACAACCACAGCTCCTGCAGCCTGTCCTTGTACGCTAGGCTTCTGCTTATCTCTGTGGCCCTCCTCTGGGATTGTTCTACATCATTCTTATGTTGGGGGCCCTGAAGCTGGATGAAGTACTCCAGGTGGCCCCTCACTGGAGTGGACTAGAGAGACAATATCACCTCCCTCTACTGGTCTTTCTGCTTTTGATGCAGCCTGAGATGTGACTGGCCTTCTGGGCTGCAAATACACGCTGCCAGGTCATATTGAGCTTCTCGTTCACCAACGGCCCCTAGTCCTTCTAGCCAGGGCTGCTCTCAATCCATTCTCCGTCCTACATGTATTTGTGCTTGGGATTGCCCTGACTCAGCTCAGGACCTTCTACTTAGTCTTGCTGAAGATCATGAGGTTTCCAAAGGTCCACCTCTCAAGGCTGTCAAGGTCCCTCTGGATAGCATCCCCTCCCTCCAGCATGTCAACTGCACCACATAGCTCAGTGCTGGCAAACTTGCTGAGGGTGAAACTGATCCCGCTGTCCACGTCACTTACTAAGATGTTAAACAGTGCTTGTCGCAATTCTAACCCCTGAGGAATGCTACCCATCACTCTGAAATTGACTTGGAAATTAAGTTAGTTTACTGCAACTCTGAGTGTGACCATCCATTATTTCATAGTAATATTTCATAGTAATATTTTAGTATTTTTATGTCAGGCAGTTTGCCTTTTGTGAAGCCATGTTGGCCATCACAAATCACCTCATTTTCCATGTACCTCAGTAGTCTTCAAGAATATCTGCTCCACGATCTTGCTGGGTGCAGAAGCAAGACTGACCTGTACCTCCCTCAGTCTTCCTTTTTTCCCTTTGCAAAAATAAGGGTTAGGTTTTCCCTTTTCCAGTCAGTGGGAATTTCATCAGACTGCTATTACTTCTCAAATCTAATGGATAGTGGCTTAGTCACTTTTTCAGCTAGTTCCCTCTCTTACTCTGGGCAGTTCTTCATTCCTCCAGTCCCTGCCTTTGCCTTCTATGAACTTGGGCAGTGTGGCTGGAGTACTTGCTGCTGAAGACTGAGATAAAAAAGTCATTCAGTACACTTCAGCCTTCTCCCTTTCGCAGGTAATCAGGTCTGTTTCCTTCCAGAGAGGGCCCACATTTTTCCTACTCTCCTTGTTCATCTACACAAGGACTTCTGGTGTTTTTGCCTGACTTCTGCATTGCTCCCGAGCCTGGGAGGAGCTGGTCCTTAAACATTAACCACCTTTCTTGTGTTCCTCTTCCCTCCACCGTTTTAGCCCATGGTAACTCTACTAAGCAGATATCTGAAAGACTGACATCCGATTCCTGAAGCCCAAGGTAGTGAGTTTCTTGTGTGCTTCCCTTGCTATCTTGAGGATCTCAAAAAAGCCACCATTTCATGGTGACTGTAGCCCAGGCAGCCCTTGAGCTTCCTTCCCTACCAGCCTGTCCACATTGGTAAGAACTAGGTCCAACACAGCACCTCTCCTCATTGGCTCCTCTGTCACTGGAAGTTGAGGTTGTCATTATCACATTTCAAGAATCTTCTGGATTGCTTACGCCATGCTGTGATGTCCCTCCAATGCACACTGAGATGATAAAAGTAACCCTTAGGGACAAGGGCTTGTGAACATGAGGAAGTATTTAAGTGTCTATGAAGCTTCTCATCTGCTCCGTCTTCCTGGTTGGGAGGCCTGAAGCAGACCCTGCTTTTATTTGTCACTTGTCCCTGCCCTCCCTCTAACAGTGACCCCTAACCCTCTTGGCCAGCCTTCACCTATCCCTGAGCAGAGCTCCAGAACAGGAGCAAAAGCTATCTAGCTTCAACCCACCAAATGAGGGAGGGGGAGCAGTAACAGCGAGGTCAGCAGCTGTCTTCCTCAAGAACTTTTAATAGCCAGTCACTGAAAGCAAGAAATTTCTAAGCCTAGGCCATGACTAGTTGAGATGGTCCAAACGTTTATGATTGATGGCTTGTTTTTAAGTGACAGTGATACTATGTTAATCATATGAACATAAGTTAAGGAATTCTCATTTAAAAGGAAAAAGATAAGATAAATTTTAGCTTTTTCACAGGGATATTAAAAAGCAAAAATAACATCCCAAGAAATGCATGTGTCAATTTTAATGGCAATCTGGCATGGTGCCAGTTACACGACAAACTATAATGAATAAATAATTGAAAAAGTGACTCCTAAAATAAATATTTCAATTTTTTTTTCTATTCACCAAATTGGAAGTGAGTTTTTTCTCAACATTGTTTAAGTAAAATGTCCTAGCTTGGAGTTTTGGGTTTTAGGAAAAAAAAAAAATCCAGCCACATAATGACCTTTTACACAAGTGTTATGTTAGGACACATCAAAACTGTATTATGGTTTCATTGTTCATGACATGTCACATTGAAGTTTTTAGATAAAATTCTTCTAACAGGTTCCTGTGATAGGCTGAAATGTTGTTAATATCTTAAACATTGTCAAAATCATAGGAAGGCTCTTTATCAAAATGCAAAGATGCTTGTCTAGGACCACCAAAGCAATCCTCCCCCCAGCTCCTGAATATGCTTCCTGACTGGAATTTGGATTGTGACAGTAACCTGAGATAAGACTATTGTCCAATTATCTCAGGTCTGAGAAGAAGGGAAGAAGAATATGTCTGTGTTAAGGATCAGCCCTAGCTGGGCTCATCAGGTGGAGAGAAGTTTTGGGTGTGTGACAGCAAAATCTCTTCACACCAAACACAAAGAGTAAAGCCCCATCTGGGAAGGCCACGTACACATGAGATATTCACATATGAGGCAGCTGAGAATACATCATGAACCAACAAAGACCCTGAAAGCTGCCCCAAACTCATTCCTGAGCCCTTCCACCACCAGAGGACTGCACATGATCCAAGTGAAGCAACAAATCAAGCAACTGTCAGAAGAGACTATAAAACTTCTCAGGAGAGGTGCCTGGGTATCTCCTGTACATATATTAATCTACTGGACTCTATGTTTTGTGGGACCCTCACCACTGAGAAGACCTGAAGAAGAGGACCCATGGGATGCTGTCAGGTTTCATGGAGTGGTGACACATTTTCTATTTAATCTCTGTAACTCTTTTTCTTTCTTAAACCCCCTTTTTTTCCTATTTATCTCTCTCTCTGCCTCACATTTATTGTTAAATAAAATCCATACTATTGACTGTGGCATGCAGTCTCATTTGCATCTTAATTAAGGCAGAGGCTTCTTTCTAATAATTTTAATAACTGAATCATGACATTGCCTGAAAAACCTAACGCCAGTTCTTTGATCTTAGGCACAGTACCCCATTAATGCTTAGAAAAAAACAAGACTGAACTTAAAAACAGGTCAAAAACCTCCTCTCCTTTCTCTTCTCTTAGAGATATAACTCTACTCCCACAGGCATTCTCACAGTGTCAAAAGGACTCATCCACTGAAGGAAAAACTCACTGAAACACGTCTTCAAGACTTTGTACCAGATCTCTTCTCCAAAACCACTGTAGTTACCTCTGGAATCAGCAGATCTTTCAAATTTGCTTACACCAAATTGTAAGCTAGCCATAGGTAAAATACAGGTTTGAAAGTTTCCAAAGGATTATAGAGAAATTTTTCAGTACCAGTTCCTTCAATTCTTAATGAATCAGACGAGTACTAGAATGGACCACCTAAAAGTAGTCCCTTCTAGTACTAGAAGGGACTACTGCTTGGGTGTTTTAAAAGTTAACAGAGCTTTCCAAATTACACATGGCAGTTAGTTCCTTTCTTAAGAACTGTGTAAAAGCTCCAATTTAAAACGGTTGGTGATAAAAAATATGCTGCATCATGTTGTTATCACACAGGTCACTGATTGTTGCTTTTGATGCAACACAAAATGAAAGTCATGTCTGTAGGGCTAAACTGAATTTTTGTATGTCTTTTCATTTCACAGAATCACAGAATTAACAAGGTTGGAAAAGAGCTTTGAGATCATTAAGGCCAACCTATGACCTAACATCATCTCATCCACTGAAGCATTCCTTTTAAAACAGGAATGATAACATCTGCATAAAATCATTAACATATTTAAAAAGTCAATAAACTTCAAAGTAAGAACACTGTTATCTATTAAAACTGAAGAAAACCACCCAGAAAAACCACCTCACCTGCATCAGCTCTGGACCGCTGACCTGGTGATTTTCCAAATGGGGTCTTCATTCATCTGTGTTTAAGTGAGCAGCAACGCTGCTGGACTAGGGTGAAAATCCAGTACTTCCCAACTCCTAGAAGATCTTCTTACTCTTAGAATAAGACTGCTATTAATCCTCCATTCAATCAAGAACTTGTATTTGCTCAAATGTAAAAGATGCACTTTCAATTACAGTACTCTGAAAAACAAAATAGATGAAGTGTGAGTAGCCTGATTTGAAAAAAAAAGTATTCTTTTAACCAAGTTGCACTTTAAAGCTTGTTTTCATATTGAACGGGATGTTCCTTCATATTATGTTACTCTGACAACATCTAGCAAACCAAGGACATATACAGCACAACAAACACTAGGGCTGCTATTTTTCCCTTACAGTGACCATTAAGTTCCATGTTACAGTGTCATCTACATATAGAAAGCAAGACTTCTCAAAACCCACTAAGCTTAATACAGGGAGGAATGACTGCTAGCTTAGAAGAAACTGTACTACCTTCACCAGACCTAAAGCACAAATCAACTGTTTTCATTTGTTAGAAGTAACATGCTCCTACTCATAGTGGAGTTACTTTGCTTCACAGAAGTTAGAAAAAGTCTGTTGAAAAAAAACAACACAAAAGATATCAAAAACATTCATTCCACTGCAATGTCTGCCACCAATTTGTTGAGTAAGTCAGTTGCTCAACAATCTGCCAAAGTTTTTGACAATTCTCTACACCTATACTCATCAA
Organism: Neodrepanis coruscans; assembly: GCA_013400695.1. Lineage (NCBI taxonomy): Eukaryota > Metazoa > Chordata > Aves > Passeriformes > Philepittidae > Neodrepanis > Neodrepanis coruscans. Next base: position 12,180 of record VYZS01060919.1, read on the forward strand.
ATTCTGAAAGCGTTTATTTAGTCATCACTTTCCTCTAGATAAGGGAGATAAGTAAGTGAGGACAACTTTTTAAAACTCCTTTTCAGGATTTAATTACAGAAATTTGTTATCACCTGAAAAAAAAAATCAAGAATTACAAGTTTAACTTATTTCATAGTAACACTTCCAGACATTTATGGAGAATAATCCACTACTTCAGTGTTGCCCACAACTAAGGCAGGTGAGATCAGATAATTTCCTTAAGAAATTTCACTGCTGCAATCATGTCCTCTCTAATCTGAGAAACAGCACTCACCTTCCTTCTTTTACTTCAGTTTTGGAAGCTGTTGTCAATTTTCATACACAGGTTAAAACCAGATGAATGCCCCCTAACTAGTGATTCAGCTGAAGGAAAAATTGTACCCTAATTATTGAATAATGGGATATACAGGGGACACATTAACACTCGACAATTCTTTCATGAATTGCACACATTAACTTCTAGAACTAATAAAGCAACACAGAGGAATACATATAGGAAAAAATCAGTAACAGGGAGACAAACATTCAGTAATCTGCAGTTCTTAGAAAGGGCTAAAACTAAGACATTCACAGTAAACAATTTGTAAGAACCAGTGAAATTAAAAATTCATTTACAGGAACCTGCTAATTATTCTACAATTCACCTCTTCCTGAAACCTACCACTGTATACACAATGATGCAAAATCATACCACAGCAACAACACTCAACTTCTTAAATGTACTTGAAGATGTAATAGGAAGCAATTTGCTTGCTTAACTACTTCACTGGGAAAACAGCATAGGCATTTTTTTTCTCCTAAACCAGAAAAATATTTTCCTACGAATTAAAACACATTAGGACAGAAACATCCACAGATTATGAACAACCAACTCTGAGTTGAGCACTTCTGTGATAATACTACTCTATTCACACGCACTGCATACACTTACAAGAGACCCACTTTTTTCCCCCAGAAAAGCTACTAGTTGAGAAACAACTACAATCTCGTATTATACGTTCTGCTCTAAAAAATCTCACAAAAAGAACAACACCCCCAAAACAAACCAAAGCACCACCACCTTCACAAATCTACAAAAAGTGAAAATTTTTCAGATTTTGAAAGTCACACACCCTTTTACAGTAAGCTGTTAACCTGTTATTCAAGGAAGCTGTAAATGTTTTAACACCTGCATTATATCCCTACCATTCACAATATTTCCAATTCATGCAAAATATTAAGTACTTTGATTGCATTTACGTTTAGAAAAATAACTGTAACACCTTGAAAGATACGGTTTCCTACCAGTTAAAATTTTTTTTTTAAATTGAATGCCCCTAATGACTACGATGCCACAAAATTGAAATCATACCTCTAAAATTAAAAATTTATGCCTAATCCTTTTAAAGTGACAATTCATTTGTTAGCACTTAAGTGCTTCACTGTGTTCTCTGAACCTATGGGTGGACATAAGGCTACTGATGTCAAAATGTGATTTGGCCATTCAAACTGATTTTCTAGAAACCAAACCAGTAACTGTTACTAATTCAAAACTTTAATGAAGATGAAAGTTGAGCTTTCTTAACACTAGCACTGCAAATTAAATTTACATTTCAATTGTGTAACGACAGTTCTGAAGATACTAATACCTGTCACATTCCTCACAAAGGAAGGAAGCACAAAAGGCTTCTGATGCACTGGACATTGTTTTGACTTGTGAGGTACTACTCATAGCCCAAATGTGTTTCTTGTTTTTACAAACCTTCCTATATCACAGAATACTTATAAAAACCCAATGTGCAAACTAAATGACTACTTTGTCTGATAGTGTTTTAATTATTGTGGAGTGTGTGTCACAGCTTAACAAGCATTCTCAAAACTTTTCTTCTTGTCAAAACCAGATTAAATAAAAGGTCTTTTTCCCTCCCCTTCCTTTCCCCCCCCTCCTACCTCTCACTCCCATTTTTCCCTTTTTGGGTCTCAGGGGATGCTTTTATAGCCCTTGGTGCAGTAGAGAAGGGGGAGGGGGACACCCCCCCCACCTCCTATTCCCCCGCCCCGTGAGCTCAGGCTTGGTTTGGGCTCTGGGCTGGCGGTGCTGGTGCCGGTGCTGGGCTGCTGGCCCCACCACCCTGAGGCTGCGGGCCTGCCCGCAGTGCCCCGTGGTGGGGATCTGGTGGATGAGGCTGGTGGCAGCAGTGGGACTGGCATAGGGATACTGCAGCCCATTGTGCTGGGCTGCTGTGTGGCTCCTCCACCCTGCCTCTGGTAGTGGCCGTGGGTGTCTAGCATGGGCCTGTGGGTGTGGGCTCTGGGTGGCACCAGGAGGCAGCGCTGGTCTGGGAGGTGGTTCTTGGACCTGGGCCACCCCCCCAGCCCCCCCTCCTCTGCATCAGGGGACCGAGTGGCTGCATGGAGGGGGTCCAGTCCCGCAGTGGCAGCACCACAGTTCCCAGGAGTGCAGATGGCATGGACATGGAGCTGGACGGTGGCACAGCAGGAGGACACCCCCCCCCCCACCTGCGCCATGTTGCTGACACAAGGTTTTCTCGCGGGTGGGACCGAGGCAGAAGCAGGGTGGAGCCGAGGTAGGGCAGCTTGTTTGATAGCCAATGGCGGGATGAAACAACACACTGCCACGCCTCTGGTGTGCGTTGAGGGGCAGTGCGTGAGAAGTGGAGGGATTGTGGGAAGCCTACAGCACCCCATATAATTGACTGCCACAGCGCACAGCTTTCTATTTGGTGGGGTAGTTGGCTGGTGAGAGAACGCCACTCGCTGCTCAGATTGTCATGTCCACCATTTTGTTTTCAACTGCACGGTCACCAGCTCATTCAGCTGCCACCACCACCGCTGCCCCTGGCCTGCTGTCCTCTCGCTGCAACCTGGATTGCATCTCCAGTAAAACAGGAACCTGCCTGCTCTTTCCACAGCAGCCACGTTCCCCACAGTGCTCTCCAGCAACCGGAACATAGTGGATGCAGCTTTCACCATTTCCCCGGAGTCCCGGCACCCCTTGCTATTTCTAACATCACTGCACCCCCAGACACTTGAACAAAGAAAAGACAGGGTTCCTTTGTCTGGTTTTTGCTTGTTTTTGGTGTGAGTGGTTGGTTTGTTTTCTTTTCTTGATTGGGGGGTGATTGTTTTGGTCTGCTCTGATTTTCCGCTGGTATTTTATTTTTAATTCAATTTTTTTGTCTTCTCTACCTTATGTACATACATACCACATTTTAGTAATAAAATTATTATTTCTTTATACATCCTGTATCTAATATTTTTTGACAAAATTACATTTTCTCCTTAACCTGGGACAGTGTGCCAGAGAATATTAAATGCCAGATTAAAAATGGTAGCCTTACAAATTGTCAACCATGCCAGTTTTAATGAGAACAGTGCAATCAAAAGTAGGCAGGAAGACACGGTATTAAGACAGAAAAAGATCTAGCCATGCAAAAAAGTAATTTTTGCAGTATGAAGGAAAATGAAGGAAAATCAAACATGCAGACTGCAGTTTTCACTGTGAACCACCTTAACCCCCTCTAGAAACCTGGCTGTTTAGAAATATTAAAATACTTATATTAGTTTTTAACTCCTTGAAAGTAAGTGTAACCACCTAGAATAATTCTCTAGCTTTAATTAACAATCATGCCTGTATTTCCACAAAATTGCACACAGCTCACTGCAACACACAATACAATGTTGTCTACCACATTTTCATGACTTTCATGACTGCACTATCCACTGAGGAGGGATGTTAGTAGCACAAAACCAGTGATAATTAATGATTGCTACTGACATGAAACATACAAAAATCTAATGGCCTCACTCCTAGACAGCGTATCTAAATTTTACTCCTAAACAGTGCATCTGAATCATGAACATAGAAATAATTTGCTGAGAAAATGTGTTAGGGGTAAAACTTCAAAAGGAGAGTAAGGGTAATAGCATCTGTTGCTTGTATTCAGATTATACAGTTACTGACAAAAGTGGCAGGGTCATACCTTCTGAGGTCTGTTCCTACTGCCACAGCAGTGGAAGCTCACAGTAGGGAGTTGTAAACAGGAGAAATGTTTTAGATAGCCAGAGCCAGCCAGGTGGTGTCAGAAGGCACTATAGTAGAGTAACAACTACAGACAGTAACTACTTTGAAGAATCAGTATTCTTCAGTATTACATAGGTAGTTTTACAAAGGATACTGCTATTTCAGAAGTCTTCTGTACCAGGCAACAGTTTGAGCAAGTTTTACTTAAAATTACCTTTTAACACATGTCCTTACCATTGCTCTATTAAAATTAGAAACAATCATCCATCCAAGTGAAAGGTTGATTTTTTTTTTTTTTATCTCCATTAACTTGAGTCATTAGTATAGTTTTACAAGATTCCATGTAAATGGTAACCCCACAAATACAGCATTTTAAAGCTCTTACACACACACACACACGCACAAATAAATGGAAGGAACCACCAAGGAGAAATCCTTAAAGTGTAATTTCCATTGTTTCCTATCCAGACCTGTTTTTTATCTTTTTAATTAGCAAATGTAGCTGCTACAGACCACACTGCAGTTTGTTCTTAACTTCCACTATATTCCCCTCATGCCGCATCATTAAAGCAGTCTGCCTCACTTAATCCAATTTAGCACTTAAGATTTGCAATAGGTGTAATTTTAAATAAACTCTACTTGTGTAATTGAGCCACTTCGTAAAGGCAGCAGTAAAAAATTCATTACAGTATTATAAAAACAATATTATAAACAAACATGCTTATCTTTCTTAATTTCAGGGACTTGACACCTTCACAGGATCAGAGTATTACCTTCCAAGACTAATATTCAGAACTCCCTTACCACACTTCTACATATCAATAAAAGCAACAGTGAAGAGATAAGGACTCTCAACCCCCATGTTACAACACAGATATTTCTGATTATTTTTTATTGTTACAGGCCAAATGCTAAAAGGATGTTACTTCTTCCAAGCTTACAATTTTTAGTCTTGTCTGTATTATCCTTACCCTTAGATAAACATGTATGAATATGTATTGCATAATATCTCCCATTACTGTGGGAGATGCAAAGTACAGAAAGTGTCTCATCCATCAACAGCATGAAAAACAAAAAACCCAGGAAACAGAACCTTTTACTTTCTACTGAGAAGCACCAAACAAAAATCCCAAACAGCAAGTAATCACATTCAATATTACCATGCAGGACAACTGCTCTACATTAAAGGAAGAACACACTGTATCACATTTGGACATAACTGGTAGCAGGAGCAGTTGCTCCTTGAAAACCCCTGGATGACTCAGAGATAGATCAATTTCAGAATTCTAAGCATTATACAGTGAAGGATAGGGTGTTTGTCTTATTCTCATATGCATGCATTGCACACTTAAAATTACTAAAAACCGTAACTGAAAAAGTAACTGTGAGACTTCCCAAATATTTTCCTGCCCAAGATAAGAATCCATATATCTAAATACTCCCACATCACTGATACTGATTACTGAAGCTCAGTTTTAGGATGTGAAGTCTCTCCCAAAGAGTGTTCTTTGAATGTTTAGGCATGTAGAATCCAATGTGTACTCTTTCAAAATATATCAAGACGTCACTTTCTGAAGTACATCTAAATCCTACTGCAATCAAAGGATTATTTCAGACTTTCTGGGCAACTACAAATTAAGGTAATGTCATCTGATTCTCATCTGACTAGCTTGGTATTTTATGCTAGCCTTCAGAACGTGGTACAAATTTCATATCCAACATGAATGTGGAATTTAGGCCTCAAGAAGCAATAGTCTTCACAAGCGTCTCATCGTAAACACAGTACCACAGGATACAACATGAAATGCACTGCATTTACAAAGACAAGACTTACGTAGCACAAGAGCAAGCAGAGTAAACATTAAACTGTCCCAGACAAATCACTTGGAGATGATTCAACTAGCAGGTCAGTTGCTAGCTAGCCTGGCAGAGTCTAGTAGCTATCTGACAAATAACTACCTGAACATCTGCGTAACAAAAACACAAAGGCCTCATAATCAATCTCATTTTCCTAACTCCCAATCTAGATTAATGCTATTACAGATCATTGGCAGTTACTGCTGAACATAGTAGGAACCAAAACTAGGCATGTATACTGTATTGCAGCCTGTAAGCCTTTCGTATTATTTCCTTCCTGCCTCACCTTCTGTTCCTTCCCACCAATCATCATACAATCTTATCTGTTTGCCCAGTACCATTGTTTTTGTCCAACATTTGGGTACTCATTAGAAATGCTCTACTTTCTTTGCACAACTTTTTGTCTAGATGATTATATTTTCAGCATACTTGAACACACAACTCACAATAGTAAGTATGTATGAACTCATCATAAGAGAATTGCTTCTTACCTTCAGGGTTACAAAGTCCCAGGTTGTGCCAGTCTAGCTTTTTCTGCGGGGCCCAAAAAACCCGCCTTACTACAAATTGTCCAGGTTGTCTTAGCAAACAAAAGGAGGAATTGAAGCCTGATCCACCAGAGACTTGGAAGTATCAGTTCCTTGCATTACAGGTAAGAATCTCAACATAACCTGTAAAAAGCTCAACTTGCCAGTATTTGTCCATATACTTCAAGAAATCACTGTAGGAAGCTTCAACGTGCAGTTAAGATAAGGAAACGCTACTCTAGAAGTTCATACAGCTGTGAGATCAATGCATAGAAATTATTCTCATGAGATTTCTTTTCTACAGTGAAATTAAGATCATAAGATAAGGATAAAGAACTAAGGCTAGACTTGATCAGACGTTTAGAAGTACCTTAACTGTTAAGAAGTGAACCACATCTACTTCGTGGCTGACTTCATAAATGGCCAGAGACTAACAAGAAATTTACATGATACACTGTGTAAGTAGTTACCCTACAGTCACACATTAGTTACAAAATTGAACTGTATATCTCTGTCATAAATACTCTTAGAGGTTCGACATTATCCTCAGCATCATCAATACTTCATGCAACAGTGAAATGTAATTTACAAATAATCAAAAGTGCTGATTTTAAAACTGCTATCATGAAGTAGAATTTTTAAAAGTGAACTTCATTACTCGGTCTTAAGATGCCACTGGAGACAGATACCTCTACGTCAATTAATGTGTACATGAGACCATATGCTGAATTCAACAACATAGATTTTATTTAACAGCAAATGCGAGGTAAAAAGATAGAAAACGGTAAGGGAAAAGACAGAGACAGAGAGAGAGAGAGAGAGAGAGAGAGAGATCAAGTAGAAGACAATCACCACCCGTGCATCCAGTGGTGTCCCGTTGGTCCTTCTTTCTTCACCCTGGGCTTCTTGGTGGTACAGGTCTCCCTTTGATACAGTCAAAGTTCTGGGTATCCATGGAGGCATATTCCCATACCTTGGGGTGATCTTTGTTTGGTCCATGATATGATACCACCCTGTAGCTCAAACATGGTCCTCCAGGAACTCAGTTCCTCAGTTCTTGGGTTATCCACAGGAGTCATGTGTACGTAGCAGATAATAGAAGACAGAAGCAGCAGCAGAAGTAATAACATGAGTAATCACACCAGCATGCAATAACTATCCCAATCACTAAAAATGCAAATCCAATTGTAATCATCATCCCAATTCTCATTCACCTCTACTCCCACCCTGTGAGTCCCAAGGATCAGAATACTAATATCAGCCAGGAACTGGGTTCCTAGAAGCGAGTCTTGCGGTTTCTTTCATTTTCGCTCAGGCATCTTCACTTGATGCCCTTGCAATTGCCATTGTGAATGGCAATACAACACGTAGTATGTGGAATGTTAAATCTTGCTAAAACATTATACTAAAGGAACAAGAGATATCTAATGCCAACTGATTTCGTAAAGCCATTTTCGACACTTGTTTCAGTTGTAAACTAAATNTGGGTAAGTAGTTACCCTACAGTCACACATTAGTTACAAAATTGAACTGTATATCTCTGTCATAAATACTCTTAGAGGTTCGACATTATCCTCAGCATCATCAATACTTCATGCAACAGTGAAATGTAATTTACAAATAATCAAAAGTGCTGATTTTAAAACTGCTATCATGAAGTAGAATTTTTAAAAGTGAACTTCATTACTCGGTCTTAAGATGCCACTGGAGACAGATACCTCTACGTCAATTAATGTGTACATGAGACCATATGCTGAATTCAACAACATAGATTTTATTTAACAGCAAATGCGAGGTAAAAAGATAGAAAACGGTAAGGGAAAAGACAGAGACAGAGAGAGAGAGAGAGAGAGAGAGAGAGATCAAGTAGAAGACAATCACCACCCGTGCATCCAGTGGTGTCCCGTTGGTCCTTCTTTCTTCACCCTGGGCTTCTTGGTGGTACAGGTCTCCCTTTGATACAGTCAAAGTTCTGGGTATCCATGGAGGCATATTCCCATACCTTGGGGTGATCTTTGTTTGGTCCATGATATGATACCACCCTGTAGCTCAAACATGGTCCTCCAGGAACTCAGTTCCTCAGTTCTTGGGTTATCCACAGGAGTCATGTGTACGTAGCAGATAATAGAAGACAGAAGCAGCAGCAGAAGTAATAACATGAGTAATCACACCAGCATGCAATAACTATCCCAATCACTAAAAATGCAAATCCAATTGTAATCATCATCCCAATTCTCATTCACCTCTACTCCCACCCTGTGAGTCCCAAGGATCAGAATACTAATATCAGCCAGGAACTGGGTTCCTAGAAGCGAGTCTTGCGGTTTCTTTCATTTTCGCTCAGGCATCTTCACTTGATGCCCTTGCAATTGCCATTGTGAATGGCAATACAACACGTAGTATGTGGAATGTTAAATCTTGCTAAAACATTATACTAAAGGAACAAGAGATATCTAATGCCAACTGATTTCGTAAAGCCATTTTCGACACTTGTTTCAGTTGTAAACTAAATTTGCTGAAGGCTTACCTACACCAATTACTGAGGGTGTTTACCCTCAAATGAGATACATGTGTAATGCAGAATTTACTGCAGTTCCCATACTGATTACCACATATACAAATGGATAGAAGTTAAATGCCCTAAGGATTCATAATAGGAAACCCAATAGTACCCAAGAGGAATCAAATGAAGATCTTCAAGTGGGAATACAAATCTCTTACTTTAGAAAACCCCATTTGTGACGAGAGAATCCCATAACGGTACTGTCATACAAGACTAGAAGTGGCATTTTGCAATGTAATGTCTAATGAGTGGTAACTAAAGAGTTTGGTTCCACAAATGGTTCCAGGAACAGTAATATGGGAGCTGGTAAAAGGCTTTCTTATATTCCATCCATATCCCATTTGAAGTCCATAGCCATTCATCCGTCTGTTGTAGAAAGGGGGACTGAACCATTTCCCATGTAACACTTGACACTGTTTTGTCAAGATTATCTAGTTCACTTGTTAATACCTCAAAAAAATTTAGCCAACTCAAGCAAGTCTAAACACTTCTGAGGCAAAACTAGGAAGGTTAATACGTATTCCTTGATTTGTACGATTCCAAATACGCATAAATCCTCCTATCAACTCCCAGGCTAAATCTGGGTGAATTACCTATTCTCAATTCGATGAGACAAAGTTATACATCTGTAAGGTATCAGGAAAAGCTTTTCCCCCAGTTTTTTTTTTTCCAGTAAAAGACAAAAAAACCTAG
>VYZS01060919.1:34419-73003 GCA_013400695.1 Neodrepanis coruscans
ATCAGCACTAAATCCCTCCTTGGGCTAAGAAGAAGGGAGGGCGCGGTATTTCTAATTTTCTTGAGTTTTTCCTTCAGTCAAAGCCTGGCAGAAACCCATGTTGCTAAGGGATTTCTCAGAACAGCCACGTGTTTTCTTCTAATTACCCTGGAGTCTCCCGGGGGGCCCAGAGAGAGATCAGCACTATCTCCAGAGCGTCCTCGTCCCAAAAACGGGCCCTGGGAAAAATTTAATTTGTTTGTCTGTTTGCACTTCATTTGTCGGGTTTTTGTGTGTATGCAAAATAAATTGTGATATTTGTGTGTTTTCTTCATTTTGGGGTGTGTTTGTGACTTCTCTCAGAGTCTCTGGTCCAAAATCACTGAATTTGTGGTAAAACCACCACAACACTTAAATCGTCCACAGCTCCAAGTCACCTTTAAGCTTGCAGCCTTATTTAACTATCAGAACTTACTAGAGTGAAAGCAACACAAAACATGTATTTGTACCTAGTTTTCTGTTGAATATAACGAGCAAATTATCAGTTCTGAGCTCAGAAACTTGCATAGCACCTGTAACACCCACACATACATGATACACTGAGCAATCTTTGCAGTTGCACTGGATGTGTAGATGCACAGAACTGACTCATCCTGTCTGCTATGAAATAAGGCAACGAGAGGCCAGCTAGAAAGCTGGACAAAGAAGGACAAAGGGGATAACTTCATTTTCAACAGAAGAAAAGTGTACTTTAATCACGCTTTATCTATTTTTAATCATGCTTTGTCTATTTTTCATCCTTTATTTTCCATATAAAAGGCAGAGAGAGGTTTCACTAGTGAAATTAATGGAACATTCATCTCAGTATTGTTCTGTGGGAATTAGCCCACCTCTGTCCAGAGGCTTTAATCAATCTTTCACTGATGAACAGACAATTGCACCTGCCAGTGATGACCATCTTGGCTGACCCAGCTCAACAGTTCACAGGCTTCTGCCATTGTTTGGATCTTTTAATCAACTGAAAACAGTTTGGGAACATCTGATCAAAACTTTCTTCATTCTATTCAATTATGTGCTGCTCTGTATCACCTTGGAATTCTTCTGAGAAAGAGGGTCCCAGAAAATGTCTATAGCCTATTATTAAAGGCATCATACATAAGTGGTTATGGAGTTTACATATAAAGAGCACTAATCTTTAAATGACAAACCACAAGTCATACGGGCTGATTACAAGTGACACTGGTAACATTATATATTCACTAAACCAGACATCAGCTGATGACTGCAATTAGTAATACACACAAGATTTTGACTGAAAGGGATGCATTAACTATAAATATGCACAAGCAAGAAAAACACATGGACAAAACCAGTGATAAATTAAAGAAAAATGAGATTCATAAGGTAAAAGGAAGCAGAAAATTACATATGCACGCCATATCCCAAATGCATTAAGAAAATAAAAAAAGCTCTATTTAACTCCAGTTTAAGTTCAGACTCACAAGAAATACCATTAGGTTTCTGAAATTCACACCAGGTCACAGGGTAAAGGAGAACTGTATGCCTGCCACTTTCAGCATTCATAAATAATTTTCTTTTCTGCAGTATTTATGTTCTCAAAAAAACTTATTTCAGAAAACCTTTCAGGTTTAGTCTGGTTTTTTACAGCTCTTCAACACTTAAGTTGTGTAAGAGTAAAGTATTTCACTCAAATTTAAGTCATTAAAATACAGTATTTTCTTCTTTCATCTGCTTCCCACATAGGCAATATCACAACCAGATTCAGTAGTATTTGGCTAAGGAACTCACTGACATATTGACCTATGCTCACCCTTCACATGTTAGTTCAAATAATACATTCCAAAAACTGAACACAAAAATCCCCCCAAAATTCCCTGAAATCTGGTATTGAAAACACACACATTGGCTGCTCTGTTGAACAGGAATCAAGCTAAAGAAGGAATCAGACACCTGACTTGTGCTAAATGAGCTTACAATAGCTTAATTAAACAAAAACACCCAAAACAGAATGTACTGTCAACATCAAATTTGAAGTTCCCCATTAGTTCATGTAACTGTTTTTAAATAAAAAAGTTTCTAGTCTATTTTCTTTCTAATGGCTAAGAACAAGGAAAATATTTATCTGTATACATACCCTTCAGTAATTCTTTGACAAAAAATAATTTTGAAAAAAAAGTTATTTCCCCAGTACTGCAATATTATGCACAACAACAACACAGACAACCCCAGTGCATTTTTAAAGACTTGGTTTAGTGCTCTAGTCTACTCTTCTCTCAAGCAGCATAGATAAGCACAACCTTTTATTACTGAATTATTTACCTATGTAACAGAACACAGGCCCAATTTCAGTATTACTTCATCCTTCTACCATGGAATCATAAAACAGCTACTGAAGTTTAGCCAAACAGCTTTAAAAACAGTGGTGAAGTTTATGATATACTTAGTATATATTATATACTAAGTATATATTATATACTTATACAAAGACTTATACAAAGACTTAATTTCCTTTCACCATAGTGCTACAATTCTGCCTGTAACTTTACATAATACATCAAGATTCCAAATTATAATGATATTTTTTAAAGCATCCTCTTACAGGCAATGTAAAAATACTGATTTCACCTTGTGTCTATTCTAACTTACCATTGATCATTTAACATTTACACAGCCCTCCATGCTCAAAGAAATCTTACAAGGTAATGTTGCCTGAAGGCAAGATAAGAGAATTAAGACAAACAAGCAATGAAGAGAGAGCACAGCTTTACTGGTAAGGTCAGTGATCCAAGAAGAGGAAAATCGTAACAATCTCTCCATTTTCATAACCTTCAGAGTGCCCACTTGTCATATTGTCTAACTAAAGCCCATCTTACTACTATGTCCCTCAAACACCCAACAGGATGGTCCCTTGTTACCTATCTCCACCCCAGTCCAGTCCCTGGTAGGCCTGGAAGCCTAACTCTATGTTCTGACTTACTGCCCCCCTTATCTATACAGAAGAATGTAAATATATGAAACACAGGCTGTTCTTGGCCCTTAATATTCCAAGTTATCCAGCTACCTAGCCAGAGTGAATTCTCCGAATCTTTAGCATACCCCTTAAGGCATCAATAAGGTCTTGATAAAAAGCTTAAGAGATCTAGTACTTCTACAAAGTCATGATAACCCTCCTTGCATTGCAAGGGTAAATTTCAACCCACTAGAAATTTGTCAGTCTACTGCAAATAATCTTGCATTTAAACAGAAGCCAAGAACCTGCACAGACGCCACAAACTTGCCACAGCCTGGTATAATTACCTAAAGATGCACAGTTTGACATCATGGCAAATAAAAACTAGATGAGCTTCTCAGCAGGTGATTACAGAGCTCAAGCACCTCTCCTACAATGCCAGGTTGAGAACAGTTGAGGTTGTTCAGTTTGGAAAAGAAGAAAGCTTCAAGGCAACCTTACAGCAGCCTTCCAGTACCTGAAGAGAGCCTACAGGAAAGCTGGAGACTTTTTACTTAAGCGTGTAGCAGCAGGACAAGGACAAATGGCTCAAAAGTGAAAGACTAGATTTAGGTTACCTATTAGCAAGAAATTCTTCCCTGTGAAGATGGCGAGGCCATGGAACAGGCTGCCCAAAGAAGTTGTGGATACCTCATCCCTGGAAATATTCAAGGCCAGGCTGGATGGTGTTTTGAGCAACCTGCTTGAGTGGAAGGTGTCCCTGTCCATGGCAGAGGGGCTGGAACTAGTTTAAGCTCCCTTCCAATCCAAACCACTCTTATGATTCTACAGCTTTCCTTATTGACAGTTAGCCATCTTCTCAAATACAAAAAAATACATCTGCAAAAATAATAGCTGCCCAAGATATGACAGCAGCACCTTACCACTGTAGAGTCACTAAACTCATTACCACTCTGTGGTAAATGCAAGTAAACTTTTTAAGTTTTATGATGCAATTATTTTGTTCTTACTCAAGCTCTTAGCAAACTCTAAGCAAGTTTACTCAATTTGGTTGGCTAACATTTACAGAGACATATCTCTGGAAACTAGAGAGGGAAATGTCCATTTGAAAATTTAAGGCATTTCTCTGTTCAAGTGTCTCCTCACAGGGCATATACTCAGATCAGCCTTTGTTTGAAGACTATGTTTAATATGTATTGTGTTAATCAAAGAAGTCAAAAGGATCACTCAAGCATTCTGGAAGAGCAAGCCTAGGGGAAACATACCTAACCCTTCTGTTGGAAGGTAATGGAGTGGTTAAGTTACTGCATTTGACTAAGTCTGTTAGGTTGATTAATCACAGCAAATCAAACTCTTGGGTTTACACTTCTTTAGAAGGCTGGCTGTTCTTTCTCAGTGTCATATTAAATATGTAAGAATCAGGTCTCAACAATCCCGGCTAGCAGTGCTGCAACACACCTTCATACACTGAGGGAATGCAAGTTTCATATAGTTTTTAGGGGCAAGGGGGATGATTTGCCATTTGAAGGATCACTTTCAAACATTTTAGCTCACTAAAATGTGGATCATAAGCAGCAAATTGTGCTTGACATGTATTCTGAGTATACCGATAATATGCCACTGCAACGTTACACTGAACCCAGGCAATATATACTTTCCTAAGTCAAAGCTGAAAATTTGTGACATCAGATGGTTTTGCAAGACCAAGTACTATGTTGATATACTTAAAACTTTTTTCTCTTTAATGCAGCATGCCTCTAGAACTTTATCCATGAAGTCCAACAGCAAAGATGATATTTTGTTTCACCATTCAGAGGTGACAGTTCGTGCTTGAACCATTATTCTTACCAGTTACTTCCAATTTCTGCAGCTGTTTTAAACTTTACTCTTGACATAATCACTATATGTCTTCATGATGAGCTATGGCAGTCCACCAGTTTGGAGAAGAGGACCAAAACACACCAAAAACTATGTGTATGAAAGTAAGCCAAGGAATTATACATCAATATTTAATACTTGTGCTACAGCAACCCCCTACATAAGGCAAACATAAGAATTTTAAATGCTTAGGTCTTATTAGAACAAGGTACTCACAGCACTGATTAGAAAGCCAAAATTTAATTCTTATGAACCCTAACCTAGATAACTAATAAGAATATTGACAAGTATGTAGTAATTCAGCACTTAAAGAAAGGAAGGCAAAAAAAGGCAGGACCATAAAATACTTGACCAGGTTACAAAACACAGTTATCCACACCAGGTCTGTATAAAATTAAAAATATGACAAAATGCACTACAAGTCAATTTATTCATGGATTTGAGACACATCTACCTACACCTCTCCTATAATCAACATCAGGGATATTAACTTGGGTCTCCACTGTATACAAATACTCTACTCTTCTGAAAACATAGTTCTCTTTCTTAAATCAACTGTAAGTATGTAGTCTATTTGCCATACATGAGCAGCAGAGGCCACAATGGTTCTTTATACCAACTCTGTGCCAACAACAGCTTCACTGTACTTTGTTCCCCTTTCAGAGGTCAAGTTCTAACTGGTTAATTAATACATTGTTCATCTTTCAGAGGTCAAGTTCTCACCAGCTAAACAACACAATTTTGTTTGTTGACCCACTGATGTGCACAACCATGGATCAAATGGCAGGACCTTAGACATGCCTTCGGTCCCTGACAAGGATTAGCAGAAGGAATTAGAGAAATTATTGGTAAACTAAGGCCTCCTCTAATCACAAGAAAATGGACAAATTTTATTAGGAACTACTGCAAAGGAGCAAACAATACCATTTTTGCAAACTAAAGCACGATCACAGTGATATAGAGATGCTAAACTCATACTCAAAGCACAGACAAATTTCTCACTATACAAGCTTTTCTTAAAACCAGATGTGGACATGCCCAGACAATTCAAACAACAAGTATTTTTCATCCTATCCTTGCAATCATCAGTTACAAAAACCGACACAACTGAAAGAAAGGACTCAAGGAGAACAATCTCTTGCCTTTAACTGTAGCTTGAAAAAGCTTGAGCAGCCAGCCACAACCTGAATTTGTGTTACCTATCTTCTTCACCTTCAACCATTTCAGCCTGCATTAAGTCAGTTCTCAGATGCATTTACATTGGAAACACAACCCACTTAAGTGGAAACACTTGCTGTTAAGAATGGCAGGTCTCCTGCCATGGCTATTAACTAATAACATGATCTTAGTTTCTCCAGACCAACTGCAGAATATTTACTCACTGTCTACAATGTTAATACAAATCTCAACATAAACTGATTATCACCTTTAAATGGTGACTAGTACAATGGATGTCAAAGGAACACAAGGCACTGAAAACATTATGAGCTCCAGTTAATTGCATTGCTTTTGAAAAATATGGAGGGTCAGTAAAAGAATAACATTAAAACTATTACTTAAAACAAATGTGCACTACAGCTGCAAAAAAATTAGATCTGATATTCATAATATTATGAAATTTAAATATTGCAGTCAACATTGGATTCATCACCATGGATAACTTAAATTGCCAATTATACATTTTTCTGTAAGATGAGAACAATCAGCCTTGTGACATTACATGGTATTTTCTTGCTTGCATACAGATCTTTCAGATTCTTGGTGAAAAACACAACACATCCTGACTAAAGTGTGTGTGTACGTGTGTGTTGGGGAACAGCAAGAAAACAATGAGAATAATCAAGCTTTGAAACCAGCAACTCTCCCTGAAAGCAGTGAAGGCATCAGACCAATCCTCATGCCACTGCTGGCTTTTAAAAAAAAGCACAGAGGAAAAATACACAAAATGTTAGTTCTGAAAGTGGTATGGTATTTGTATACCCATGAAACTAATCACAAGATCTCCAAGTATTTAAGAGAATGACAGCTTCGAGTTACTCTTGAAAAGTTATTTATTGTACTGTGAAAATACACACTTTAAGACAACATCTGCATGCACGAGTATATGAAAACTTTTGTTCATAAACAGCTTACTTAAAACACTACATTTCTCTCATTCTGTAGCTGCAGAAAGGTGACAAAATGATGGCAAAAAGAAGTCAAGATGGCTTTCAGAATGAGAATCACCTTGGAATCACTTGTTTTCTACAATGCCTTGCCTGACCCACAGTAAATATGCATACTTTGGTCATAAGCTCTATTCAAAAACACTGCTTTGAAATTACTCCACTGTGCATGCAGCACAAATGGAAAGGAAATGAGAAAGTAAATTAATCATGATAGGACTCAGAGCTAGAACTTTCAGCAGCAGCATTAACAGGTAGAGGTAGTCTTTTTTTGGCTTCATAATCCAATTTTATCTCCAGAAGGCTTTGTATCTGATCTGAACTAGATTCACCATCAAACAATAACTGTATTTCCTGAGATCCTGAATCAACATGGGTATTGGCAATAACAACAGCAATCCTCCCAAAAGCCCCATGCCTGTGCATGGGTATTTCCCTTTTGGAAATACACGTACTTATTTGCAGAATAAATTGTCTTGTGGTGCTTGAAACAAGGTTGAGTCTACTCAACTGAGCTGCAGAGAAGGGGAAAAATAGAAATTTATGAAGGGAAAAAGCATATCTTCCAGCAAACAAGATCTCAGAAGGCAAGGTAACCTTCCCTATAAAAGCAGGTGAGGCCTTCTAGAAGTCTGTCCTACAGATAAGCAAAATACACATAAGAACAACCACACCTCTACCTTTTATGTTGATGCCAGCTTCATATTGCACCCACTCAAATACAGTCTCCTAGAAATGTTGTTAGAGGCCTAAGTATGACTGAAAATTAGGAGGTTTATTCACACCATCATTTCTCCTTCTTCAATTAAATTACATGTAAGAAAACAGAAAACCAAATAAATCCATCTAAATTCCATTCTTCAAGCCTCTAGGCTAAAACTATCAGTAATCCAACACCTACTTCATCCCTGGATTGCCACCAAGGTTATAGCATTTAAAATTATACCTTTCATCCACTGTTAATACAGCCACATATTCCTAGAGAAATGAAACATTAACTTGTCTCAACTCTCCCCATACAAGCCAGCGGTGGGTACACACAGGTTAACTGAAGGCAGGAACTGAAATTCTCTACAATCTGAACAAGTAGGAACGTTTCCTTGGCCTCTCTCATCTTGTGTGGCACCTAACATAAGCATACTTAGGGAGGTGCAGATACTTAACTTACCCGAGACCTACCACTGCAGTCTAGGGACTAAAAGACAGAATTCTATGGTTATTCACTCCTCCCTTTAGCAGTAGAGAGAGATGATCCAGAGGCCAGCCATAGGAATCATCTGCATATTCCTTAACCCTAAAAGCACTTAGAACTAGATTCCTATGAAGTTATATGAAAGGCAGAATCTACTCTAAAGCTACTTTAGAATAGCTACTCTGACACCTCTCAGAGTATGGATTTTGGCCTATCACATCTCACAAAACCTCATCATCACAATAACACATCAACGTATCTGCAGTTCCAGTGACAGCAAAACAACCATTAATGAATTTGTATGTCATGCTTTACAATTAAGACAAAAAATTCTTGAAGGGGATTAGTAAAGAAAAAAGTCATTACATCCATTTAACAAAGCAATTGGAAGGTCTTGCAAAGGAATGAGTAAATTGATCTCCAACATGTTAGCCCCCATTCTGGTTTCACAGTGATGTTCAAATCATTGTCTAAAACAGACAGTTATGAAACAGGACAGGCAACTGTTCCAAATCAGACATAGCCAACTCTGTTCTAAGTACAACTATATGCCTTACACAACCTACACATTTGAGGCATTTATTAATATTTGTAATTCCTAGAAAATTTAATGGAGAGAGTCTAATCCAGAGACATTTTTACGATGCCAATTAAGAGTAGAGATAAGTTACAGACATGCAGAACACACAAAATACCCCCCAGTCCATGCTAAGTACTCAACCTTCGCCTACCAGAAGAAGTCTAAGCACTGCATTGAGTTTCTATAAATAGTATGTCCAGGTATTTGGAAAAATGTATCAAGAAACTTTTGTAGAATTGTCACCAGGGAACTATTCAAGAACACGCCTTCTCCTAAGTTGCTTAGCTCAGAACACATTAAATCTAGAATGCTGGAAATTTTCATATTTAAAAATCCCAAACCATAGGACAATACAGAGAACATAAGCTGCCTTAGTTCCACATACTAGGAAGGAATTTTGCACAGTAAGCAAATATTAAATTAGTTTTGTGGGGTTTCTAAGCTTCATAGTCTTATCCAAAGTATTGTAAAAACCTACTTGCAAGAAATTATATTATCCTGTCACCAACATTTTGCAAGCAGATCTCAAAAAAATTAACCAGAAAATATTTCAGTAACATCTCAACCACCCTGCCAATAAGGGGAACAATTAAAATATGTTTCGGTAATACTGAAGGCTAGTGGCCATCATAGGTATTCACAACTATTTCTATACATTTCAGCAATCTGTGAAGCCATTACGATGAGTTTCCAAGTCAGTCACTCAAGACCTCATATAATGTAGATTTACAGCAGTTTCACAATATACATTACAGAAGAAAAAAGGAAGAACATAACCTTAATTTGTAGAATCCTACTCCACAACTTGATATCCAACTCCACTCACCTTCTGAACTCCGTGTCTTTGGCAAACACATTTTACACTGTAACAGAAAGTTAACTGCCACCACCACATGCTGAAAGCAGTTAGTTCAAATTAAATTACTTCATCACAGACTGAAAAGGATCAGTGGTGAGGCCTCTTTGTCTCTAAAACCAGCTATTCGCAGATAAATACACACCACTTAACAGCACTGTTTCAAGGGTTTCACTACATAATCATGTCAGAGATGTGGATGGAAGCAGTCTACACAAGTCACATTCCCTATCCTTTTAAGACATGTGGCATGTTGACATCTAGAGAGCATCTGAACAGCAAGTGGGACATCCTGATCTACAGGAAGTAATCTTAAGGAAAATCAGTGTGAGGAAAGACCAACATTCGACTTCCAGTCACAGAACGATTGTACTCTGAATAGCGGTGAGAGGAGGAAAATGAGAAAACCAAAGAAACAAAAAAATCATGGTATCTGTCCTGAGAAACAATCTATCTAGCTATACAATAAAAAATAACTTCCAATAAGAACGATTCTCTTTTGGTTCAGCTTCAATGAACAGCTTTCAAAGATATTTTTTAAACCACCTTGTTGAATCACTTTTAGTTGCCTATAAAAGCATATTCTTATGCCATGCCATTAAGAAATCAAGTCTGATCTTTTTATTACCTGGGGAAAAAAGGAAAGGAGACAAGAAAAACCAAAATGGAAGCATGAGAAGGCTTCATTTTTAGAAAAACTTTGAAAATCTTAAAAATAGTGTTTTGCTTCAGTGAACAGAATCCTACTGAAAATCTTTCACTTGTCAGGCATTAAGCAAATCATGCACTACATTAAACCACACTTTGAAACAGTTCTTGCATCACTTAGATGTTTAGATCTGAAAATGTCTAGGACTACAGCCTGGAAACAGATAGCAAGGAAAGACAAAGGGTAAGAAGTTGATGGAAGAATATTTGGACTGAGAAAATATACAGAAAGTACTGATCACCTACAAGTGTTTATTACCTTTAGGACTGTATCTTTTAATTGGTAACTTCAAAAATATTTAGAACTACACTGAGTCATGATTCACTTGATTGAAGATGCACTGAAAAGCATGCTTTGCTAAAAGAACAAGTTAAAAATCAACTTTTTCCCAGCAAGCTGATCACTCACCCTGAGGAAAAAGAAGGCTGCAAGAAATGCAATCTCATCTGCCAATATGCAAAAATAAACAGTTTTTGAAAAGAAGACTTTACTAATATCAGGTTTTTAATTTGGTTAAACACAGCCTAGCATTACTCTGGTGTTTTTACCTATGTGAGTGTCTTCACTTAATGAAGATACAAAGATGTGGCAAGTTCTTCAACCAGATTTACCCCTCATGGGATATGAAGGCCCACAACATTGATTTTTTGACTAAATCAACACAATCAAGACAGAAAGAAAAACCTCCTAGGTGTCACAGAAAACAATGCAATGGCAACTGGGGCGAAGTTGTTATAGACAAAAAACGTCACAAAGCTAATGAAGTAGAGCCAAATTTTACAGAATAAAATTCAGTTATGTGCAACAGTTAAAGATGACTATTTTTAAGCAATTATTTAAACAGACTTGTTGCGGACGGCCTATTTTTATTTTGCTCTTCAGCCTAAGAATTAAGTAACCAAAGGCCTATTCTGAGGGAGGAGCTGAATACTTCAGCACATTTTTAGTAAGAGAGCAGGAATTTCAAAACGTGGTGCTATCATAATGAATGACTAATTACAACTGGGGAACTAGTGTAATGGCTTTATCGATACTGCCTTCAGGCTGTTAAAAAAAAAAAAAAAGTAACAGCCTGCTGTAGGAATCTACTGAAGAATCAAGTTACAGACTTTTGCTAGGACTTTTCCATCTAGAAGTAGCACAGTTGGCTCAGAGGCCATGACGTAGATACACATTCCAAAACGATCTTGTAACTTAGATGACAACTCCTAAGTTTTATGTTGTTGCAAACTCTCTCCACGTATTATTTTTTTCCTCATCTCTGGTTAATCAGTTTGTTAATGGGGATGGAAAAAGTAGCAGAAAGAAGAATATTTTAGATTCCCACACTGAAGTGTGGTATTTATTTCCATCTCAGTAGAAGCTGTGAGATTAAGCCAATCCAGTGCTTCTGCACTAGAAGTTTCTAAAGCAAAGTAGACAAAGACCACATAGCTACAGGACATTGCTACTCCAGGGCAGTGCTCATGACTATCCATGTGTCTGTGATCCAACACAAACCATGTCTTTAAACACAATATCTGAAAAAAGACGCATTTGCTATGAATTACAGTAACACGTCTACAAAGCAACATACAGCATCATGTCTTTGCACCTTCAGCATTCACCATTTGTCATGATCTAGAAATAAAATTGTTTCAAGGCAGATCACTTTAGATATGCTCAAACTACCTTCAAATGCTGTTCTCGTTTCACGTCAGAAGAAAAAAAAAAAAGGCCGTATTTATCAAAGCCAGAAGAGGGTGCTCTGAATAACTGGGGGGGTACTGAACTGAGCATTTGCTTTGCACTGACAGAGGTCAAAAGCAAGCTGTCTTGTTTTAGTTTGGGAGCTCATGTAAGTTCATCATGCCTTGCTTTTTAAAAAAAAAAAAAACAAACAAAAACAAAACCAAACAAAAACAAACACAAAAAAACCCAACCAAACAAAAATATCTAAAAAGCAGGAATGCTCCTTTTAGGAAATGCTCCTTTTAGGAAAAAGGAAATGCTTCAAATTGTGCTACTGTCATCACAAGGGCAAATTAAATCTGTGCCGGAAAGCTAGCAACACAAAGACCTGGCAAGTGTTAATTCCAGTTTTGTATCCCATGATTCGCAAGCTGTTTAAGATACTGACAAGGAGATAGCGGGAATGCAAAGAAATCCAAAGAGCCTATGCTACGGGTTTCACCTACACAATGTCTATTCTGACACAACTAGTTCATGTCTTTTTAATGTGACTGTTCTGACTTGATCCTTTATACCAAACTATGTCCTGAAAGAAACGGCCTCAAATCATTCTGCAAGTGTAACACAGTATTTCATCTCTGCCAGCACTTTGGCACATCAACCTCCCCCCACCCAAAATGAGAAAAAGATACGCACATTCCAAACAAGCCTCTCTCAGCAGGGCTCATCCAGTTCCTCCCTCCTTCCCTCCCTTCGCCCCAGGCCTTGCCAGGTTCCCAAATCATCTCTGATTTTAGGTTTCATTTTGTTGTAAACAGCAAAACGAAAGGAGAAAGCTTTCAAAGCGAGGATCCTTACCCTTGAAATCCCGCCATTCGCGGAAAAAAGGAGGGTGAATTGTTTTTCCTTTTTTTTGGATGGGCGATGAGGGGGGAGGGGGGAAGAAACAAAAGCCTACACGGAGGAGCGGCTAAGCGGCAGAGACTGAGGGAGAAGGCGGAGACCCTGCTGGAGGCGCAGAGCGAGCGTCAGCCATGTTGTGTGTGTGTGTGTGCGTGTGTTGGTCCAGTATTTACAAACCTGCAGCAGCGTTTGGAGCCTGGGAGAGAGAGGGGCACGCAGGGCGGCAGAGGGAAGGGAGGAGGGAGACGCGGCACAGCAGACAAAGGACAGCAGCAGCACCGCAGGGCGAGCGGGGCGCGCACACACCGCGCCGGCGCTGCCTCCCGCCGCTCCGGCTCCTCCGCCGCCTTCAAGCCGCCTCGCCTCACCCCACTCTCCCGCCTCTACCCCCCCTGGGGCGGCTTATCCGCCGGCAGTCCCTCGGCGGGCCCCAGCCCCAGCCCGCACACAATGGCTCCGCAGCGGGGAGAGGGGAAAGAGCACCGCTCCTCTCCGGTGAATGCGACGCGGGGCCGGGCCGGGGGAGGGCGGCAGAGCCGCGGAGCCCGGAAGGGCGGGGGAGTTGCCAGGCAGCCGGGGCGCTTGCGGGGGAAGGGCGGGCAGAGACAGCAACGCCAAACCGGGGCCCCCACAGCCCCGATGCCGCCCGCGACTTCCGGGCGGGGAGGGCGGGGGATGAGCGATGGGAGCCCCCGGAGAGGCGCGGCGCGGCCGGGCTGGGAGCGCCCGTCCCCCCCAACAGCGACTCCCTCCGACTCTGCCCGGTACTGGGCCGGGCCAGGCCAAGGGCGGCGCGACGGACTGCGCTACCCCCGTCCCCTCCCTCGCCCTGCTCGCTCACCTGCCGGCGGGGCGGGGGCCCNTCACCTGCCGGCGGGGCGGGTGCCCGGGGGTGCCGGCGCTGCTGTTCAGCCCCTGCCCGGCCGGGCCGCTCAGCTCCTCCGCGGCAGCGGCAGCATGCACGGCCGCTCCCCTCGCCTCGCTTGTCCCCCTCCGCCGCCGCTGCCTCCTGCTCGCCTCTGCCACATTTGGATCCCCCTCTCCCTACCCGAATTCAGATGCCAGGATAGAGGCCTCCTCACCTTCCTGCCAAATAGTGAGCCATCCGCATCACGCCGTTCAAAACACAGGGCCGGGCCCCGCCCTCCTCCTCCGCATGCCCCCCTCGGCCCGCGCGCAGGCGCAGTGCGGCGCCCCGATGCGGCGGGAGCCCCGCCCGGGCTGTGCCCGCGGCGCTCGGCGGGTCCTGGGGCACGGGCCGGCCCTCGGGGCGGGGGCTTTGCTGGGGGAAGGGACCCTCAGGCGTCACCGAAAATCTGGAATAAAGCTCCTTAACAATGATGTAGCGCAAAGAAATAGGCATTACTTTATTGCAGTGCTAGATGTACGGTGGAATGACTCCGCTTAACGTGGATGTTTTGCTCAAGATGATACACGTATTTATGAACTCGCCGAAGTCTGTACAGTTAGTATGAGAAGGTTTTCTTGGCGGGGGAGGGGGTCTCCTATGGGTTATGATAATGGCTGAGCTTCTGAACTTGGTCAACTCTGTGATCATCTTCCATTCGGGGTGCTGGGTTCTGCCCTGGTTATGTAATCTCTGCAACATGTTTCTGAACAAACCGGATTGGGCCGGTTTGATTTGCTACAAGGTGGTTACAGAGCCCTCCACTCACCGTTACCTCTTCCTGAACTCTTTACGACAGCGGGATCATCCAGTGCAGGTTAGTGGCCCTGCACAGGACAGCCCGAAGGGCCACATCATGGGCCTTAGAGCGTTAGACAGATGTTCTTCAACTCAGATCGGCTTGATGCTGAAGAACAAGCCCTAGAGTGCAGTGTGGATACCAGAATGAAAATTAGCATTCCACCCAAGCAGGCCAAGTAACACAAGAATATTACTTTCATTTTGCACAAAATTATCTTCTCATTTTAAGACAAGCTATACTACTGGTATAGAGAAGGAGTAATTCCTTCAAAATTTAAAAGGTTCCTTTAAAAAATGTTTTCATCTATGCATCAGGGAAACAAAAAAACAGGAGGTGGGGAGACGCTTCAAAAATCTATGCTGAACAAAAGCTTTAGTTACAAATTCTTGACAAACTCTCTCCTGCATGCTCCCACCAGGCCGACAGTACCTGGGGGGACAGTTTATGGAAAATCTGCAAGTAGTCAAGATTTGATCAGCTACTGACAGACCATAGGTAAGTGTCATCTTCTGAACCATTAGTGTTAAATGCCAAGACATCTAGGACAGGAGTAGCAAGCTTCTTAACTCTCATGGGGAGTATTTTCTAATTAATGAAGTGTGAATGATCTAGATGGACTAGCAGACAAAAAAGAAATTTGGTAAGCCATACCAGAAATTTTCAGATTAATCTGTTTCTAAGCCTTTAATCATAGGGAAGAAGGAATTAAAATCAACTGTGGATATTCTGATCATATGTGTCATCACATCCTAAACTATGAAAGCATGTAAACTTGGTAAGCTAGGCTTGGTCTATCTTAAAAAATCAAACTGGCACCCCTTTTGAAGTAGGGCTTGTCAAGTGTATTGTGACATGGTAAGACTTTTTCATAGTAAGAGAAACTTCCATTCATTGAGACATCTGTAAAGTATCTTGTGTAAGGCTTTTTCCAGTGTTGCTAGGAGCCTCATGTGCACTCAGAGTCCAAGAAAAGAATTCATTTTGGGGAAGAGATGGTCTAGTTCAAAGGATAGACATTTGGGATTTCTTAGTTCAACAGTAGCAAATACACAGAATTAAAACCAAATTACCAAATCACAGACACTGATCACATAATTAATGAATTCAGAATCTGTGGCAGAAAATAAAATACAGGAATATGAAGGTACAGGCATACATATTTTGCTTATAATTGTTACTGGGAAAACAAGAGATCAAAAAAATCTTGTTTTTAGTTAAGATTTTGTTATCTTCACAACTCTTAATTTTGTCAGAGGGACTGTATCCCCAGTAATTCCTCTGACAAAACAGTCCCCCAGAATCTGGGAGGTTGTTCATTCGCAATTTAAAGAAAGATGTTTCTGAAAGAGGGAAAGAGAGTGAGAAACCATGAACTAGGGGACAATGATTAGTGAAGATGAGGATACAGTTTAATAATGCTATACTGTCCAAGCAGGATTATAAAATCCATAACCAGCATTGCATATCACCGAGATATTACAAGACAGCTGTTGAGATAAGCAGTCATGGGTTGAATTTTCCTGAAATTAAAGCAGGCATAAAGTTGGAGTATGGTGTGGGTTGGAATATCAAAGGCCATCTAGTCCAACCCCCCTGCAATAAGTAATGACATCTTCAACTAGATGAAGTTACTCAGAACCCTGTTCAATGTGCACTTGAATGTTTCCAGGGATGGGGCATCTACCACCTCTCTGGGCAGCCTGTGCCAGTGTTTATCACGTTCATTGTAAAAAATTCCTTTCTCCTATCTCTTTTAAATCCACACTCTTCTAGTCTATAATCATTGCCCCTCATTCTGTTGCTGTAATCCCTGCTAAAAAGTCTGCCCCCGTTGTTTTGAGCTGTAGTAGGATGCTCTGCCTAAGTGGGAGTAAAACAGCTCAAACTTTACCCTCTTTGCAGGATGGACAGAGAAGATTCATGTTGCTTTTGGAGCTAAAGAATGCTGAAACCAGTCTGATTCGTCAATCCCTTGTTCTAAGGATGTGACAGTGTGTCCCGACAGAAAATGACACAGCTGTGGATGTGGCAGGCAAAAATCCTGGTACAAGAACCAATAAGTGATAATACTCATGCTGAGCTAAAGACTGCTGAGCTGACATAGCTGGCCTAGAAACATATGACTTTATACTTCACTTTATACTATAAAAGCCCAGTCCCATTTTTAAATGACAGAGATTTCTAACATGCTCCTTCTAGGAGTGCATTTGGGGATTCCTCCCTTGAGTGGGGACGCCTCTTAAGGTTACTTTGTCCATGGTCATTGGTATGGGTGAACGAGGGAGACTAGAATGTTAATGGTTAATCACTCGAAACAGTCTGCCATTTGCGGAAGTGGCAGGGTGCCTTGCAGGAGAAGAGGTTTTTGTGTGCTGGATTTTAAGCCGGATAAGGAAGAAGCCCGATAAGAAGCAGAGACCCATCGGAGGTGGGATAGTGCTTTTTATCATGCCAATGTCCTCCCTTTTACAACTGACTCAGTTGTAAAATTCCCACACCACCTCACTCCCAGCCCCGGAGAAGGTGTTGCAACATTTACATTCACACGGGATATTTACCCTTAGGCCTGAAGGTATTCATCCCTTATTATGAGGCATAACTGGCTCAATCATGCTGATGTGAGAGGCAGCTATTGCATCTTAGAAGGTGTCATAAACATCAAAAACCCACCAAAGAATCCCCAGGCTCATTTCTGGGGCCTTCCACCGGAGGACTGCATATGATCCAAAGTGTTGCAACTGACTGTATAAAACTCCCCTTCCCAGGGGAGGTACCTGGACGTTTCCACCTAAACCTAAACGTATGTTAATCCATTGAATTTTGTGTTTCATGGGCTTCCCCTACTCCCAACGGATCAAGACAGTGTCTGTCACTTTTACCAAGGAACATCTGTAGTGCAAATCAAGTCTCATCGCTGGATCCACAGGTGGTGATATTCTTTTACTCTTATCCTTTCTTTCTCTTTATTTTTCTTATACACTTAAGTTTTACTTTTAGGCTGTAATATTGCTATATTACTACAGATGATAATATCCAAAACAGCTACATACTTGCTTTCCATTGCAGCCAAATCATTCTAAAATAAAGCCTACATATATATATTTGTAAACACCAGTTATTCAGTATCATTTCACTGTAATCCACCCCAAGGGTTCCATTAACAAGAACCTTGCCTCCTGAGGCAGGTCATAGCAGGGAGTAACATCAATTTAATAATTATCAAGTTAGTTTCAAAATTATTGATTTAATGAATAGTGCATTGTACTAGTAGTTAGAATTCTGAATAAAGTCTTTTAGTCTAATAATTATAATTAACATCAATTAATATATTTTTTTTATTTTGTTGTAGTTTAGTAAAATGGGAAAGATTTTTGGTGAGTTGTTCCATACCACCATGTAATTAAGAGTGTGGGAGACTGCCCCCCTGCGTCCGAGCTGGGTCAGGGAAAAACTGTCCCCAGCGTAGTGGAACATGTGGGAAAGTTGAGTCCCTGAAGTGAAGCATCCTGGGAACTCGGGAGACAGGAGATAAGGGCAGGAGCGCACTGGAATGCTTTCCTCTTTCCCAGGGACTGCCTTGCCTCAGCTGTGGCTGTTTTCCACCCCAGCTGCAGCCATCTTCCTCATCAGAACAAGGTTGCCCTGCCCGAGGTGAGCCATCCCGGCGCAAACAGCTGCTGCTGACATCTCAAGGATTTCTCTCTTGGGAGGGAGCTGCACAAAAGCACCGCTGCTGTGTGGGCCAAGGCTGCTGGAGCCTAGCACCATGTTGGGTCAGCCTGGCCTCTCTGTTGGCATTCCGTATGGCTTGCTGTGTTGGAACTCACACCATCACCCTGGCAGCATAGGACTTTTCTTTAAACAAAATATCCTTCAATGTTTTGTTTTAACCTAGAGGGGTGAGGGTAGCTGGGTAATATTTTATGCTATTGTTAATTTTGTTTGTTTCTTTCTGTTTTTAGTAAAATTGTTACTTTTCCTTCTTCATTCAGGCTCCTCATACATTTTATCTTATCGATATTAGCAGGCAGGGAAATAAAAGAAAAAAAAGCATGCTTCATCTCAGTAGAGGTCATACTTACTGAAAAAGATTATGAGATTGTCATTAAACCAATACAACTTTCTTCATATAAATGCATTTGGTTTGCCATCCTCCAAGACAAAGTCATGTACAGGTTCAATTTCATCTATGCAATCCTTTAGACATAATTTTTTTAGTTAGTCTGGGACTAGGATTTGATCCAGATACACCTAGACTTCTCTCTGAGGAGTTTAGAAAGCAAGGGCATCTTTTATGACCCGTCTGTCTCAGTGGGAAGGTCTCTCTGATAAACTTTTTCTGAAGCTTCCATTCAATCCATGACATATAAGAACCGATTCCAGATACACTTCTTCAGTTCAAATGCCTCTAAGTATCCAGGGAACAAGACCATAATGTGCACTTTGGTAACTATTGATACCACCCTGACTCACAAACCTTCCATTTTTACCACAGGATTGGTCTCTCAGTTTATAGCCCACAGAACAAAAATGGGATGTGGCTGCTTCTTGCCTGAAATACTGTTTGATTGCAGCCAGGTGTTCTCCTATTGTTCCTGAAGTCATCAGATGAAGTATGAAATCTACAAAGAGCAATTTCTGGAGAAATACCTGTGTCCAGGGTGAAGGGATTGCATTCAGTCCTGCACACATTGCTGACATTATGCTTTCATTATGTTCTTAAGCGTGACGGTAGGGAGGAGCCTTTTAAAAGGGAAATTGTAACTATTGTTAATCTTGGGCTATGTCTGGGTGATTGTAGATGTTTTCTTCTTTGGGGAACAATGAGGGAGCCATTACCTTGAAAAACTCTTACAGACAGGATGCTCAAATGCTCTCAGTGCTTTCAAGAGCTAGCCACTCTTCTAAGTTCTCTGTGGGTACTGGAAATTATCCGCAGAAGGAGACTGCATTTTCATGCCTGGAAGGAGAAAGACATAATCATGCATTCCCACTCCATGCCCATCGAAAGTGCTGTGATACCTGAGGCATGGGAGATTGATCACTTGATTTAGAAGCATTTAAAATTAACTGCCCGTCAAGGCCATTTGTTCTTTCTCCTAAATTGCTTACGGGTCCTGCCTGACTACCTGTAGGCATGGCAGTGCAAACCAAACTGTAACCTTTGAGCTTTGGATCTGATCTGCTTCAACCAGACTCTGTGAATCTGTGGATTGCCTGAGTGCAACCCTGGAGTTCTGATGTCCATTCAGGTTATCTCAGGAAATGTAGATAGTCAGTGTCTGTACACAGAAGCTCGAGAGTGTGCAGCTACCTGACAACTAATTAGCATTTCATGTGAGTAGGTCAAGTGTTTGTAAGCAAGAGAATGGCCCTCAGATGCTGACAAAAGCAAAACCAAATACTACATTTTGCTCTAAATGGTCTTCCTTATGGAAGATTATTTCTTGGAATAGAGGAGAAGTAGTTCCTTCCGAAGTACTCCTTTGAAATTGTGTCCTTGTCATCTATGGAACAGGGAAACAAAAAAAGAGGGTGGGGTAACATTTTAAAAATCCATAAGCATAAGTTTTTTTAAAAAGCATAAGCTATAAGTTCTTTACACAAGTTCTTGATACACAGTCCTCATGGACTTAGTGAACTGTCATTGGTGCTCCTAGTTTTCAGGTTCTATTAGTCGGAAAAGCCATTACAGCTTGGCAAGTACAACATGACAAAATATGACTTTTTTTGTACAACAACACAAGACAAGAAAATTTAGTTCGTTGAGACCCACAAAACATTCTTCATTTGGATTCCTGTGCATTAAGGGTTATGAAAAATTAGATTGGAGACCATCATATTGTGAACTCAAAAAGCAACTTAACCTCATTAATAATATCAAACAAACTGTCTTCTAACTTATTAATGTTTTGTTGTTTGTTGGTGTGGTTTTTTTTTGTTTGGTTGGTTGTTTTTTATATGGGTTTGTTTTGTTTTTTAAAGTGTTGTACGAAGACTTCCTAGAATTTTGGAATGTTTTAGGTGCTCCCTAGTTTCCCTGGAAACAGAATGGCAGAAATCTCCCACAAGCTATGGAGACTGTTGGGATGTTTTGTGTCGGAACCAGGTTCCCTGCACTTCCAGATTTATTTTTTTTTTCTGACATCCCTTCAGCCTAAGAAGATTAGCCTTAAGTCCTGAAGAAACAATGGTCTATTGACTTGATGGCAGAATCAAGAATCCTCAGAATCCGAGGAGGAAAGTCTTTGCTTGAGGTGAATTTGAAGGAGGAATTACATCTTGCTTTTGGGCCTGATTTTCAATCAACATTTTTAAATGATGGGATCAGGCAGCCTGTTTAATTACACCCATATTCTAACAATTTAAGAAAAACAGCAATAACATTCAAATATTAAGGATCTACATTAAAACTTACTTTTTTTTTTTTTTAAATTGATCTTTGTATGCATCAGAAAGTGGTGAATAAAGCTCAGCTTTAAAGGGATTCTTCAACTACTTCTGAACCAAAAATCAAGATCTATCAGAGGTTCCTACCTGCTGCTAGCAGAGAGAGAGTGACTTCTGATAAATGTACTTAATTTCTAGCTCCTGCTTAGAATTGAAACATATGTAAAAAGTAAGTGAAAAAAAAAGTGTCTAAAATAAACTAAATTTGAGCAAAATCCAAAAACTACATGAGGTTTTAGAGCTCTGATGGGGAAGTTTTTGTGGCAAAATTAATGATTTTTTCATAGCTAGGTCTCAATTCATGATTACATTTTTCTTCCTGTTACCTAACGCCTTCATTCTTACCAGTGAATGTAAGTGAATGTTATATTACCATGTGTCAAGGAATGATAAACTGCTGAAAGGGAAAGAATCTATTAAGTGGAGAGAAGAGTAACCTGAAATTCTTTTAAAATGGATGAAAATTTCTGTCATATAAGATGAGATCCTTCTTCACAGACTTGCTTTGGTTACAGCAAGAGAGAATGCCAAATGGATCACAATGCTATTGCAGGAATTTAAGCCCTTCTCCTCTCACTCTTGTTTCTTCACACATAGACATACAGAAAAGCATTAGTCTTCATCTTTTGCTGGATGAAGTGTAGCATTTTTTCCCCTTTATAATTTCTTTATAAATAGAGAAAATCTCTATGACCAACAAGGAATATATATACTTCAACATATACCTTCATTATTTGCTTTATTATTGCCTGTTTTTTTTTTTTTTTTTAGCACGAGAAGCTTGATAAACAGCTTAATTTGCAAAACACATGACAGCCATTTCCATTCTGAGAATTTTTGCTTTAAGGGAGATACAGAAGTATTTAAGACACATATGCTGTCTCTGTAATGCGCTTTAAAACTTTCCAGGGGAACCAAAGAATTATATAAAAGAGTACACAGTAGGAAGAAAAAAACCCACTGTGACAAATCTTGGGAAAAAAGGCATGTCTTCCTGTAGTGGACTATTTCCTAATATTTCCTTCTTCATTGTCTCCTGGTCACCTGAAAGGACTCGTGACAGGAAAGGCCTCTGCTGTCCTACCCTCCCCTCTATTCCGACAGAGTCTCTTCTCCCTGCTGAGCCAGTCTATTGTGACAGTTGCGAAACTGGGGTGTTGTGAAAACTTCTAAAAGAAACAGTAAAAAGCTGCAGTTGCGATGTGCTCGGTGGAACAGTATACAGGACCATGCAGTTGGTTGCTGGAGAGGGATGTGCCTTGAGAGCTGAGATGCTGTAGCTGAGTGGGGAGGATGGCTGCACACCTGAGAGAGCTGAACCCACCTAAAACCCATAAGTGATCTGAGGAACAATGAGTTCCTGGGAGCTTAAACATGGATTCGATCCAGAAATATGAGTTGATGAGGAAACTTTGTGACAAGCTCCCCATGCTGCTGCTCTCCATGTGGTCGGCAAGCCCATGGCTATGGCAGAGACTTTGCTACCTGGGAGACTTGAATTGGGAAAATACAGCTACGAAGAGCTCTTTCCCTCTCCAGCTGAGACATGTACTGAGCTCCAGCAAAACCCAGAACAAGCAGCTCAGCAGAAAAACCCTGAAGCCTGGCTGCACCCGCGTGTGTGATGGTGAACCAGTGACCATTGAGACCATCGAAATACCTTGCCATATTCCACTTATTGCTAACAGACCCTGAAACATAGTGGTGGTAGCCTTTTCCTTTGCTTCTTTTTAACATAATTCTTAGCCATTTTCTGACTTCCTCTGTCTTTTCCTTCTCTTTCTCTGTGCTTTAGTTTGTAGTTAAATAAAATTGACTTCTCGTTTTAACATCCAGCATCTGAGCTTTGTCTCTTAATTCTGCTTATGGGAACTATCTAACCTCAGTTATGGATTGTAACACTTTCCAACATACTAACATCTTTCAAATAAGATAGGAAGACTGTTCTTTCGAAGGCTTGGTACTGAGAGGAGAAAATATGAAATATTGATCTATCTTTAAGAAATAGATCTATATTAGATCTGTATTTCTATATAGGATGGAAAATACTATGTAACTAATCTTGTGTGATTTTTCTCCCACTAGTGTTGGTTTAATTAGCAAATTTTACAAGGTATTTTTAAGTTATATCATGAGCATAATGCCTTATTCTGTTTCAATTTTCCATAGTATTTATGTAAGTTCTGCTTTGTGTTTATTATTTTCATTTGTTCATTCACTTTTTAAGTGTAATATCTTAATTACTTTATTTGTTCTGCTTTAATTACAGTCATGTCACTTCTGGTTCAGATGCATTTGTTAGTTCTTATGCATGGGTTGTGTAAAAAGGAAATTAGGCTTTATTCTGTTCTGTGCTGGTACCAAAAATGGAAAACTGTACAAAACTAGGTAGAATGATTTATTGAATTTAGTGGTCTGAGCTGTGAAGGTCTAAGGGTACTAATTAGGCTGGTTTTATAGTGATATTTATCCAGTAAGCTTCTAGTAGGATGATGAGTGTGAAAAGAACTAGAAATGTGGGACTACTAGGTGCACTTAGACATTAAAAGATCTACCTTCATAAAACCAGCTCTTATCTATAACATATTCTTGCGTAAATGCCTCAATTACTTTATACCCAGCTACACTTGCAACAGGGCTGAAAAGAATTTCACAAAATAAGAGTAACAAAAGGAAATATAGTTTGAGAGGCTCAGCATGGCAAGAAAAATAAACCACCACCCACCCCCCCCGGCTCCAAAACAACTATATAGAATACAGTATGAACTGATAACCTGTAAAGTTGTTTTATATCTTTCTGCCTCGAAAATTCCATAAGAATTAATGAATTATATTGAAAGCAAGAACTTCATTTCCCCATAGGCCTGTGACACTCATTGGAATCAGGTCTCCTGGAGGCCATACAAGTGGAACCAAATTGCAGCAGAAAAATGGATAGAAGTCTTACCCTCAGAAATTCACAGCTATTTCAATATGTGTCTTCCACAGCTGAACCATCAAACCGACCATATATAAATATGAACTTAGCAGAATGTGATACATCATTGCATCCATCATAAGTCTTCATGGAAAAAATTGCTCACTGCTCATTAGCATTGAGTCACTCAGTGAAGGATGGAGACACCCATTTAGTTGTAGTATTTTTGCAAAATAGCTGTAGTTTGTGGCTTAATATTTTTCTTCTTGGAAGTTTATAAGAACCTCTTCAAAACCAAAATNGCAGAAAAACCCTGAAGCCTGGCTGCACCCGCGTGTGTGATGGTGAACCAGTGACCATTGAGACCATCGAAATACCTTGCCATATTCCACTTATTGCTAACA
The DNA here is from genome assembly GCA_013400695.1 of Neodrepanis coruscans. Taxonomy (NCBI): domain Eukaryota; kingdom Metazoa; phylum Chordata; class Aves; order Passeriformes; family Philepittidae; genus Neodrepanis; species Neodrepanis coruscans. The sequence continues at coordinate 58,804 of VYZS01060919.1, forward strand.
GACCCTGAAACATAGTGGTGGTAGCCTTTTCCTTTGCTTCTTTTTAATACTGAGCTCCAGCAAAACCCAGAACAAGCAGCTCAGCAGAAAAACCCTGAAGCCTGGCTGCACCCGCGTGTGTGATGGTGAACCAGTGACCATTGAGACCATCGAAATACCTTGCCATATTCCACTTATTGCTAACAGACCCTGAAACATAGTGGTGGTAGCCTTTTCCTTTGCTTCTTTTTAACATAATTCTTAGCCATTTTCTGACTTCCTCTGTCTTTTCCTTCTCTTTCTCTGTGCTTTAGTTTGTAGTTAAATAAAATTGACTTCTCGTTTTAACATCCAGCATCTGAGCTTTGTCTCTTAATTCTGCTTATGGGAACTATCTAACCTCAGTTATGGATTGTAACACTTTCCAACATACTAACATCTTTCAAATAAGATAGGAAGACTGTTCTTTCGAAGGCTTGGTACTGAGAGGAGAAAATATGAAATATTGATCTATCTTTAAGAAATAGATCTATATTAGATCTGTATTTCTATATAGGATGGAAAATACTATGTAACTAATCTTGTGTGATTTTTCTCCCACTAGTGTTGGTTTAATTAGCAAATTTTACAAGGTATTTTTAAGTTATATCATGAGCATAATGCCTTATTCTGTTTCAATTTTCCATAGTATTTATGTAAGTTCTGCTTTGTGTTTATTATTTTCATTTGTTCATTCACTTTTTAAGTGTAATATCTTAATTACTTTATTTGTTCTGCTTTAATTACAGTCATGTCACTTCTGGTTCAGATGCATTTGTTAGTTCTTATGCATGGGTTGTGTAAAAAGGAAATTAGGCTTTATTCTGTTCTGTGCTGGTACCAAAAATGGAAAACTGTACAAAACTAGGTAGAATGATTTATTGAATTTAGTGGTCTGAGCTGTGAAGGTCTAAGGGTACTAATTAGGCTGGTTTTATAGTGATATTTATCCAGTAAGCTTCTAGTAGGATGATGAGTGTGAAAAGAACTAGAAATGTGGGACTACTAGGTGCACTTAGACATTAAAAGATCTACCTTCATAAAACCAGCTCTTATCTATAACATATTCTTGCGTAAATGCCTCAATTACTTTATACCCAGCTACACTTGCAACAGGGCTGAAAAGAATTTCACAAAATAAGAGTAACAAAAGGAAATATAGTTTGAGAGGCTCAGCATGGCAAGAAAAATAAACCACCACCCACCCCCCCCGGCTCCAAAACAACTATATAGAATACAGTATGAACTGATAACCTGTAAAGTTGTTTTATATCTTTCTGCCTCGAAAATTCCATAAGAATTAATGAATTATATTGAAAGCAAGAACTTCATTTCCCCATAGGCCTGTGACACTCATTGGAATCAGGTCTCCTGGAGGCCATACAAGTGGAACCAAATTGCAGCAGAAAAATGGATAGAAGTCTTACCCTCAGAAATTCACAGCTATTTCAATATGTGTCTTCCACAGCTGAACCATCAAACCGACCATATATAAATATGAACTTAGCAGAATGTGATACATCATTGCATCCATCATAAGTCTTCATGGAAAAAATTGCTCACTGCTCATTAGCATTGAGTCACTCAGTGAAGGATGGAGACACCCATTTAGTTGTAGTATTTTTGCAAAATAGCTGTAGTTTGTGGCTTAATATTTTTCTTCTTGGAAGTTTATAAGAACCTCTTCAAAACCAAAATTGATAGCAGACATTCACACAAGGAGACTAATAATCTCTAGCTAAATTTAATAAAAAGACTGGATTTTGACGTGGATTCATAAATTTGTTTTGATTGGAAAAGACTTTAAAGATCCTCAAGTCTAACCATTAACTCAGTGCAGAGGATATTTTTTCAGGACAACACAAAATGACCAATTCGATCTGAGTGAAGTNAGCACAGCCAAGTCCACCATTAAAATATGTCCTGTCTGTCACATCTGTGTATCTCTTAAATACATCCAGCCATAGTGACTCCACTACTTCTGTGGGCAGCCTGTTTTAGTGTTTAAAAATGCTTTTAGTGAAGTAATTTTTTTAGTATGTTTCTCTCTATTTGTGTAATCTGAAATTTCACTGCTTATATTCACTACAAGTATTCACTTCTACTCTATCCCTTGCTAATATTTGCTAGACTCTTGCTGCAGAGTATTGTTTTTTTCTCTAGGATTTTGTGTTGATTTGTACAATTTAATTAAATTTAGGATAAGTGTTCTTCTCTTGATATGTGCTATTTCTGTTAGATTGCTCAGAAGATCTTAATCTGGTTTGATTTCTCACTGCACTCTCTCATACATTAGTAGATGCAATAATAGAAAGTTGTATATAAATATCTGTTAGTATTACTGTGACTAAATGCTTTTATGGACATAAGTACCTAGATATAAATTCTTAAGGCTTTCCCATGCTTCTTGTGCTAGACTTATCTAGACTACCACAAGTATTGACTATTCATGTAATGAAATTCTGTACTCTACAGTCTAAAAATTATGGCTTTCAGTCTGTTTATCTTTAATAACATTTTTGGAGCAGGCAACACATGTTTCTAGTATACAGTTAATATGCAGAATAAAGATCATATTGTATATCTTGTTAAGATTTAACAGAGCTCGTTAACTTACAGAGATTCTCAGTACCTCTGTGTTGATTTTTTTCCTTCTTAACTCAAAAGGGAAATATGCATAGCATGAAGGTTCGGTTTCAGAAAGCAGATAGTTAATGATCTAACAAGTGATCTAACCTCCAAGTGATACTATTTAGCGGTCATCATAATTGCAGAACAATTTCTTTTGTTCTTTTCTGTGCCTCACCTGTGCCTTTTAAAAATCTTGAATATTACCATGTACTGTATACTTTGAAAATCAAAACACAGAGGAACAACTCACAGGTAAGCAGATAGCTCTAAAATGCTTTTTCTCTCATTATTCTATGAACATATATTTTTGGAATGTACTGAGCAGTGATTGATAGGACTTGACTGTGCTGTTTCAGATTCAACATATGAATTTCTAAACTTGGAACACAACTCATGATACAGAGTTGATTAGTTTACCTTTTACAAGGCAATCTATCATGATTTAAACAAACGGGCAGGATTTTCAGTTTTGCTATGGAAAACATATTCCTGTCTAAGCAGAGTTAGAATTTTTTTTCATTGGAAGTTCTACTTTAATTCTCTGCTACAGTAATAAAAAAATTATATAATCTGAAATTATGTGATCAGTGGGAAGAATAATAAATAAGTAATATCCCATGGAAATCAAATCAATATTGAAAAATATAGGAAAGTTACCTCAAACTGTTCTGTGGTGGGTTTTTAATTAATCAAGTGAATCTGGAATAAGCTCACCAGCCTCTGCGCAGGAAGAAAATTGTTCGAAAAATACTGAAGTAAATTTTTCTTATTAATTTTTGATCTGGAGTTGATTTGCCCTCAATAAAAAAGCAAAAGAATTTATAACTTCTTGCTGTTAGGAGATGCTTAGAATTAAACCCCCAAAAAAGCTTGCCATGCAATGAAGTCTTAACCACTTGCAGAAATCATCAGTCTTTGCAACAGAACATATTGGGTTTTAAGACAGTTGCTGTGTACTGTAGTATGATTGAGGAAAGCGACCCTTGAAGTTTTCTTACCTGTGGTTCTGGAGAATCCAAATGTACAATTTTTAATCAGGTAGGTGAACATAAATCTTTCTTTCTTGTGTAGACAACTCATGTATCAGGGGAAAGAAGTAACATGGATTGTCCAAGTAGCAACAGCAACATGCAACCTGTGTAGGAAGAGGGAATGCCAACTGGGAATTTAGATTGCAGCTACATATTTGTCAGTAGTAAGACTGAAGCTACTGCTGTTTCTGTCCTTTCACCTTGTTTTTGTCTATGCTCACCTTCTCACAGTATTTGCACTTTGTATTTACCATCTCACCATCTCATACACAGTATTTGCACCAACAAATGTTGGTGAATAGTGTCACAATTGCAGCAGGTTACATACAGATGAGCAGGTATTTGTGCATACACTTTGGGGCCAACAACTGTGTGAACTAGCAGCAGTGCTGCTAAGTCTTGACAAATTACTCTTTGTTTAGCTAGACATAGAGAAATGCAACAGAAAGGGTTAAGTTGGTATTGATGGGAATGTCTGTGTGTGAAAGCACCAGGGTAACAAACAGCATCAGAGGAGGTGCAGACATGGAATGTGCTGATGACCCCTTGATTAGATCATCAAGATCCCATGAAATCTGTATTCATCTTTGCAGGACACTCAGATTTTGAACTGAAGGACAATAGGTAAATCCCAGTGATTAAGAAAGATAGGACAGGATCATTATAATCTTCTAAGGGGTAAAAATGGTAGGACCAAAGTTAACTTTTCACCATAAAAAGGAATCTAGGAACAGTGTTGAGTACTGATAGTTTATGTATCTGGTCCTTTGCGTCATCAATGCAATCTGAATGCTATGCTGGCAGCGCACTGAGTGGCACGTGATGCTTGACAGCTGACAGATCTATTGCACATACACTTCTTGGTGGTGTGAGTATGGGGATCAGACAGTGCAGATAAAATAATTTTTATTGTAAAATAAAAACTGCTTTTCTTCCTATAAGGTCTCATTTTGATCTTTGCTGCTAGTATTGCAATATTATTTTCTATACAGAATTCTGGGTAGCAAAGGGAGTGTTGAAAAATAAAGAACATAAGAGGAAATGAGTCTACAAATAAATGAATTGGGGTTTCTTAGGAGGATTCTATTACTTCACTTGGTTGGAACACAGCTCCCTTATGGCTTCTCCATTAAGCCTGAATTTTAGTGAAATTGCAATTGAAACACAGATGTGTGTTCTAGCATGATAATTAATAAAATCTGTCTAAGTAGTAACAGTGTTTAAAAGGGAGGGGGTGCTGAATGAGCACAAAAGAAATGTTTTCATTAAAGTCTCTCATTTCACTAGAGACAGAGGTAGATCCCATAATCTAGCTGAAAGTTATCTATCTGTATATAGATTGGCCTGTGATGAGTTTTCAAGTTATTTATGGCAGTGTATGCCTATTGCAATATAACCAGCCTCTTGAAAATTTGCTGTAGCTATTCATAATGGAAATGCAAAATATGGGGGAACAACTATATTATGGTGTCCTGGTTTACAACCCTAGGGGGCGTAATAGTGACGAAAGAACCCAACAGAAAACCAAGAACCAAACCAACAAGCTTTATTTTATACACACACAGAAAAACTGACAATAAAACGCAAAGACAGACAAATTAAGCTCTTCTGAGGCTAGCTGCTGGTGTGAGGGAGGAAGCTAGGATGGCGCTGGGTCCTCGCCAAGGTTTTCTGAAAAACAGGAAAATGAAAGGAACCCAGGGACACCCTCTCCCAAGGGAGAAATACCACAGCTGATGGAAAGATGTAGTCTTCAGCCCTTGCCGCTGCCCTCCTCTGCCGTTGGAGCTGCAATGTCACGTCGCTGGAGCAGAGATGAGGAGGGATGCTACTCCACTGACCAACAAGTCCCGAAAGAGAAAGATGGCAGGTGAGGTAAATTCAACATGATGGGCCTGTAAGCAGTTTTCTTTAATGTCAATGGGTGGGCCATAGTTTCTACCATCCAAACACTTCTCAGAGGTGCACAGCAAAAGGTCAGGAAACAGCAGTGGCAATTCTGGCTCAATATAAATGTAATGGTTTGGGTTAAAACCACAGGGGAAGACGAAGAAAAAAACACCTCTTTCTCCTATGCCTACATTTTGGCTGGGAGGAGTAGCCAGGTTACCAAGGTTACCCTTGCCTGGGTTTTTTTCCCATCAGCCCGGGAGACCCAGAAGGAATGCTGGGAAGGGGCTGNCAACATCTTGTTCTCGGGATCAGATCCTGGAATGAGCTGCCCAGAGACTCTCTTCAGAGATTTTCAAACCTGTACGAAAGTCCCTGAGCAACCCCATCTTAACTCTGAAGTTAGCTCTGCTTTGAACAGTTAATTGGTCTACATGAGCTGCAGAGGTCCCTTCCAATGTAATTTTCTCTATGATTCTGTTAAGAATTTCTCTATGATCCTGTTAAGAAAATCGTAGTTATTTAGTATCTTTATACTGCTTCATACTGCTTCAAGGCTGAGCATTGTTCTCTGTGGAGGCAATTCTGAGCTTTCTTAAAAAACTTGAAAACTGAGACAGAAGAATTATTTTCCTCTAAATTAATATCAGGGGAATGCTAGTCTACAATTTTTAGTAAAGTCAAAAACACTGAAAAAAAAGTGTAAAATCACAGGAAAGCTATTATCTACACTGTAATTAGCTAATGTGTACCAAATATATTATCCAGAACTATTTCAGAGGATTAAACTAGTCTCTCCCATAAACATAAACAAGATGAGACTTCAGCTTCTACAGGCAGGTGTTTCTTCCTTCTGCATCCTTCTAGGAAAGTATTCACACCAATAGGCTCTAGAAGCAAGCTGGAATAGGCATCCAACTATAAGCCACCACATTAGTTGATGAGAAAAGCTAAGTCTTCCCTTCTGTACCACCTCTTTTATCATGGAAGGGGAACGAGTTTCATTCTTCTACTCTGAACTACAAATAACTAAGGTTTGAGTTCACCTCAACTGATCAAGGAGCATGAGATACAGAAGAAAATAAGAACCAAAGGAGTTAATTATACAGGCATTTAAAAAAATATAGTGCTAATGCAGTTAATTTGCATACATTAAAGTAACTAATTAATGTGTTACTGGTAATACATAATTTCAAAGTCATCACACAAGCTTGCTGAAGACACAATATCTAAACTAGTAAGAGTTTCAATTATTTGTCAATGTCATCCAGAATGTGTTATTTATTAATAGTTATAAGGAATTATATTCTTGCTAAGTCCTTGACTTTGAAGTCATAGTAATTCTGTGATAAAGAGGTTCTAGTAAATGCACTCAGTCAAACAATTCTAACACAGGCCTGAATAATTTCAGATTTTCAGTACATACTGTTTCCATCAGTGCAGGAAGGTCTAAATTTATGTGGTACTTCTGTATGGTTTAAGATTCAGTGGAAGAAATGTGAATTGACCAGACATCTCTAGGTTGAAAGAAGTAGAAAACAACTGTAAATTTACACTTAATTATGTATTTTTATAGTTTTTGATACTTTTTAATTGTTTAATTTGTGTGGCTCAGCAGTGAACATGGGATGGAAGAAATGGATGAAACAGTGTTTAAAGGATATAATGGAGACCACGTGTCTGATTTAAAGATTTTTTTTGTGATGTTCAGTATAACATAATATGCCTATCATCTTACAGAAAAGAAGAACTTATGCAGGCAGTAAAACTGGATTGTTAATGTCTCTAGAGTATCAACTTGAAAATAAACATTTTTTACATATAGACATATATACACACACAGGTTTAAGGGATAAAAAGCTTTCAAACATCAAATAAGCAGGTCTGACTGATACTGGGGAAGTGTATCATAAGACTACAGTGAATAGATTTGGAGGCCTCTAAGTACATCTAAATGGGGAGATCTTGAAAGCATTTCTCTGGGTTCAGACTACATCCCAAATGAATGATACCTAAGAGTATACTTCTCTGTACCCTGGGTTATTTTGCAGTGTAAAATCTGTGTCGTCAGGCAGGAGGAAGGCAGCTGTATTTCCCTTTCTCTTGCAGTCTATATGACTAGTGTATGAAAACTGTAGAATTGCCTACAAAGCTCATCTGTTGTGTGTTTAAACACTGGAAACAGATTTACAATGGTCGTACCCAATGCCTTTCCAATCTTTTCAAGTGACTTGCCTTGAAGACAAAGTGATCCTACTCTTCCAAATTTGGAGGTGGGTAGAGTTTATGCTCCAGAGATCTTTAATGAAAAAAATAACCTTTTAAAGATGTGATTGACACTACATTTTTCCATACCTTGATATTTAGAATTATTCATTTTTTCTGTGAAATGTCTATCAGCCTGAGGGCAGGACCAAAAGATCCTATAGCTGCCTCTTGTCTGCCTTCTTATGTTCCGTGTACGAGAACCAATTTTGTCAATCTGTATGACTTATTAGGAGTGGTAACTTAGCATTGTCTTTAATGGTCCTTAGATGGACAGCTGTGGCTCTCCCTCTTTTCCTCTTTCTTGTCAAAAGCAAATCCAGCAAAGGACATAATCTTTACAATTATGTATTGCTGAACATTTAAAAGTTTGGTTTTCAAATTATCAAATTGACAGTTATTAGTTTAGAGACAATACAGTTTAAATGTTTTTACTATAGAGCAAACCACATAAAACTTTTTTGGTTTAATTCAAGAAGTCTTTTCAGAATAAATTTTCTGTCTACATTACCTTGACATTGATATTTGCAGTGTAAGATATATACCCTTGTTTTACATGGTGATGTGACTTCCTAGGGCTTTCTATCAACAATAATCTGAGCGTATGTATAGCTTTTTGTCTTGTTGAATGGGATGAGTGAAAAAAAGAAAGGCAGGTTGTGTGTGGAAACAATGCACCCGATGACCTGTAGGCTTAAAGCAAAATTTTGTTGGTAGATTCAAAAATACTATGGCTTTACTGTTTTATTCTACACTTGCTCCTCCCTCTGTTTGCTGTTTCTTATAACTTGGATAGTATTATGAGGAAATTAGAGTACATGGTAGTATACAGAAGTTATTCATGTTTATGTTTACATTGAAAAATCATATACTTTTCTGTATAAAAAAGCTAAATTGAAGAGCATAAAGCACCATCTTTGAAAACATGTTAATTAACAAATCCATTTCCATGAATAAATGGATATTCTCATGGATTTGCCAAACTGAGAAACACCAACTACTGTTACAGTGAATTCAGAAGGGGAAGTAAAAGAAGGGCTATTCTGTGTGCAGTATTATTACAATAAGAGATTCTTATAAAAACAAAGAGTATCCAATATAAAGACTTTTAGGAAGTGCGTGACAAATTTAAACAGGGAGTTTACTCATTAGATACAAAAACTGAGTACTACAGTCTCCCAGTGTACCCACCACCACTTTTGAAAAGTCTTATAAAGCAAAGAGCCTGAAAGTTCGCACCCTTCACCTTTTTGTTTATACAGCCAGAGTATGCTGGAATTAAAATATGTACTATAACTAAGATTATTAAATGAAAATCAGACTATTAAATAGTTATGTGTTGGAGAAAGCAAGTTTGTGATACTGCAAGAAAAATTGTTTAGAATTTGCTTAATATTACAGAACAGCTATGATGGTGTTAGAAGAAGAAGGAAGGTGGGAAACTCTTGGTGGAGTCTTGGGATGAATAGTAAAAAAAAATTATAGATGTCTGTACACTTCAAGAGTACCTACAAAAATCTTCAGTCTTCCTTTGAGTCAGAAAGGGATTGACATATAGGATAAATACATTTAGGTGATACCATGGTTAAAAGCGGCACTAAGAATATAATCTACTATGCATTTCAAAAGAAATGCATTTTACACATGGCTATTGACATAGCACCTAGACATGTCAAAGATAAGAGAGAGGCATGGTAAGGCAAGAACTTCCTAGTATGTCAGGAGCATAGAGTATGACTTTGCTAATTTGGAAGATAGCTAGTATTTCACCAGAATCACTCTTTTACTTCAATTTAATCTCACTTCAGAGAGACACTTCTTCAGACAGTATGACTTCACAAAGAACAGTAGAGGAATGCATTCTTGCCTTGCAAACGTACTGTTGCTTGAGTAATGCAGTTCTTACCTCAGCATGGTAGGTATGAGATTTGAAACATCAAGGTACATCTTTCTGTTGCACTTGTACTCCGCCGGCCATTTCAATCCAGCTGGCCAAAATAGCTCAATTCTGAAAGCATGCTTTTAGTCATTTTACGTCTATATTCCGGTATCAACAGGACTATTCATAGTGTGGCATATGGAGGCTATGATTTTATGTGAACCAATACTATCTGCTTGCAGTAAGAAACTGTTGTTGATTTTGAATGTTTTTCCTGAAAGCAGTATCAGGCACTGATTCCCCCCACTATATCAGGGAGTACTTCTTTCTCCTTTTCAAGAAGTCATTCGGAAAGAAGTAAATCATGCCTTCAATGAAAAAGGGTTCTTTCTTTTTTACAGGGAGAGATGTCAATATGGGTCAAGAATAAAGGAAGTCCTTTCTGATTAAAAATGGCTGAAGTTCTATTGCTGTTTCACATAGATACTTGTTAGAGAGAAAACCTGAGAGAATCACATATCCTTTGTGTGAAACAAAATAGTCCTAGGTTGTCATGGCTGCAATATTGAAAACCAGTGAGTTTTGTTCATCTCATGCAAATGTAACAGTATGGAAATTAACAATGGATGTATTCAAGTGAATTCTGAAAAATTGGCAAAAATTATTAAAATTCTTAGAAATTATCCCTGATACTACTATTTTACGAAGGTTCTGTGGATAAAAGTCCACCCCAGGCAGAGAGCATTTCTATAAGCCCTTAAGCAGTGAAAGGCATGATCAGAGAAAGTAGAAACAGTTTTCTCGAAACTGGATCTCCTACAAAGGCTTTAAGAAAATAGCACTTTCATACATGATGATTTTTTACTATTTCCCTTCAGTTTTTTATGATTTTATAGTATTGTTTTGCAGCAATGAGATCTTATGAGTGACTGAGGAAGCAAAGCAGGCAAGTCAGATTTCAGTTTTCCAAGATGCATGAAGCACCATATATTAAAACCACCAACAACAGAAGACCTGAATTTTTTAATCAACTGCTTTAATTGTATCTTAGGAGGATAATATTTAAAGAGAGTTAAGTATAAGTACAAAAGCAAACTGCTTTTATAGTGCATGCGGGTCTTTAAGATACTCATGTTCTCCTTCAGCATATGTGGCAAAGGAAGATGAAAATGCTTCTACTGCTTAGTTTGCATCTTGCCAGTCCCTTGCATAAACTTTTTTGCCTTACAAATGAGAACAACCAGAAACTCTTTATCTCGGCTCTGTTATCAGTTTCCACCTGTAATCCAGGTGATAGGAGATAGGAGTCCAGACTTTGGAGAAGGTTGTCAAGTTCTGGAAATCATGAATAAAAATATCTAGAAGAGACCACTTTTACTGTGCATATGTCTTTTTATTCTTATGACTGAATCCTAAACTTGGTTTGCTCCACATGGAATTTTTTAATGAGTCTGAGGATCTTATCAGATGCCATACCTCAGGACTTGCAGGAAATACATGAATGTACTCAATGTGGATGTTCATTGTGTTTCAGCTGAGGAAATTCTACTGAAGTGTGTGCCAATCTAATTTGCATCTGCAAAGAATAAGCTCCAGGAATATCTGAGGAAGTCATCCAATTAATATCATATATTTATTGCTTTTTCCAACCAGAAGCCCATTTTGAAAATCTGAGAAAAACATAATTGTCCTTTGACTCTTCTGTAACCAAATGTGTCAGGTGATTTTGGGATGTATTGCATTCTACGGAGATAAATATTCTTGTTCTTTTGACACCTGAAGTATACAACACAGTGTCTCGTTCCTGAATTAAATCTTTATATCAATAAAGATTCATTCTGACTAACAGTGAATTATGATACTACTAATGAGATAAACCTAGGGGAAGTCTCACTTTTTTACTGTATTTTACTGTATTTACAGTGAAAACAGAAAGATTTGCCATAAATATTTGTTTCTAATATATTCTTTGCTTAATTAAATCAAATCTAAATTAAATTAATTGAATCTAGAAATTAAATACTCGCTGGATAAATGATGTAATGAGCACTTTACTGTTAGTTGTAAGGGTGTTTCCATTAATGAAAATAATAGCAGATTTTGTCTACTGTGTTATCATAACCTGGCTCAGCTGTGAAAATACCTAAAAGAATTTTTAGGAGTCCTTATGAACTATTTGATGGAAGAAATAAAACAGATGTCCTCAGAACAGATACTAGAATCTAGACTTTAGCATTTTGAATTGCTACTAAATTAGCTTTTATACAGCTTGCAGTTGCTTTAAAGTCATAGTCCAAAATATTTGGGGTAGAGTTTCAGATAAAATGCACCCACAAATCCTACTAGACTGCTATTAGACTAGTAATTCTTCAGACTGTCAAAACCAGCTTTTGTTCACTAAAGGCACTCAGAATTTATGCAATGTACTTTGTCAAATCCGTGAAAATAACCTGTGACTGATCTTGCTTGCTTTAAGCTCTACAAAACTAGGAATCTGGGGACATGGTATGAATACGTATATCAAATATAACTCAGACTAAGGAAATATTTTCTTTGGACATGAATATTCCTGCTTTAAAAGTAGTCAGCTAGATTGCTTCCTTAGATGCAAAGAGTTCATATTCTTCAAGGGAAGGAGTCTCTTTAGTCATGAAACATGATTTGATGTATCCTATAGGGTCTGTTCCAGTGTATAAGAATTTGCATTGTATGAAAGAAGTATGAACATAAATTTGTTTAAGCACAAAAGGAAATGGCAGAAGTAATATTAGAAACAAGATATGTATCAATAGTGCCTAGAGAAGCAGGTCGTCAATGTCAAAGCACTTGGTAAAAGCCTTTCTCAAGATCACAAAAGCAAGATGCCATTGAGAAAAAATGGAAGAAAGATGAAGAGCAGAGCTGAAGTGTTAAGACTTCCCCACAAACGAGCCAAAGAAAAAGTACACTGACAAAGTTGCCCACTGACTCATGACAAATGAGATATGGTAAGGAGGCAAAAAGTTCTAATTTTTTACAGGTTTTAGTGGCTGAGGGCCACTTGCTTGTTGTCACTCAAGGTAACCCAGGGCACATGAGAAGGACTTCAGAGTAACTATCTCTTTTTCTCTGGATTTCAAACAACAAACTTTGGCCAGACTAACTAGATATACATTTTCTGTGACTCATGACCATAAAAATAAAGTATGAAAGAATAAAAATATCTGAGATACAACAGTTACGTTTAAAATAAAAATCACCTTCTTTAATGTCTTATGTTCAATTTGTTATATTAGTTGTTACTGAAAAAAATTAGGACATAGTTAAGCTGATTGTCTAGTCATTTTGTAACCCCCGTAAACATTTAGTTGTCATACAGGCATGCCAATCTCATGAAGATATGGTTTTAAAACCCAACACCCAGTTGTGTGTGCTCTCCATGTGTTGCTACAGAGCTAATATGTGAGTTGCCATCATCATCAGGATGTGCTATATGTGTTGTCATCAGCTTCAAGGATATTCTTGTGTTCTTGACTGTGAATGTGAATGTGATGCAAGAGATCACAGACCTATTAGATTTGGATTTCTAAACTATTTCTAAACTATTTATAAACTATTTAGATGCTCTTTCACACCACAGCCTCCCGGGTTTGGGTTTTTTTTTCATGGCTTTGTTTATTTATTTGGTTTTCTTTTTCCCTGCTAGTACCAGATTGCTGATAGGAAAATAAGGAGTACTTTGTGACCTACAATAAGTGGACTTGTCCATAATGTAAGAAGCTGAAATGATTTGGGAAACATTAATTCAAGATTTCAGTTAAGAAAGCATCGATAATGAGCTGGTTTAAATCATTCTATCTTGGTAATATCTTCAGCTAACTTACAGAAAGTTTTAGTAATTTTCTACTGGGTCGTGAATATAGGGTGAGACCTATGAAATAGAAAGTCTCTTACTAGATACAATAAATATATAAACTCAGTACTTAAAATTGTAACTTTAAGGTTGGGACCTTAACCTGGGATCTCTTCCAGTTTGAATTACTCTATGATTCTGTGACAGTGAGTCTACCTATTCGGGAGGTAACTCTACTGGGTATACTTAAATTTTAAGAATAAATTCTAAAGAAAACTTGAGAAATTCACAGATGTAAACATCTGAAGAACAGAGTTTAATGAAAGGGAAATATCATCCGAGTGTCTTTTATCTGCTTATTATTTGCATACAATAATCTAAGCTATAGTATGTAATTAATATTATGAACAACAATCTGTGTAAGGCAAACTATTTTTTTAATAGTATATGATATTTTTATCATAGCTGTGTAGTTGACCTATGTATAAATACATGTATATAACCAATATACTAATACCTGTGTAATAAGCTGAGGTGATTTAGTATGTAGTTTATGCATTCTAGAAGTGACAGTTATAGCAGGACAGAACTTTGGAGAACAAAGTAAATGAGTAAGGTGATCTTGTTCTATTGAAACACATTGATTTTCCTATA
>VYZS01060920.1:18227-29313 GCA_013400695.1 Neodrepanis coruscans
AGAATAAGTCTAGCCATAATTCTTTCAATATGATCAATGGATAGCCAGTTTTTCCTGGGTACCTGTAAGATTTCTTTCAATATGTTCATTAGATAAGTTTAAAAGATCAGCCACACAACCAGGGATAGCAGTTCTCAGTTGTTCTATTTAAAAAACATCTGAAGAAACTCCATGCAGTTACTTACTTTCTGCTTCATAGGACTAAAACATTTCTAAAAATGGTCTTTTAAAAGCACTTGATTTTCACTGCATACAGTTGACCTCATACATCAGGTATGTCATCAGCTAGTTACAGTCAAAAATATTTGGGGTGCTCAGTTCAACTAATCACAAAGGTTTTTAGATAATAGTCCAAGAAAGTAAAAACCAGTATTCTTTTTTTCCACATAGTTGTTACTACAAGAATGAAGAAAGGACTCTGGAAAATCTTCCAGAATATTTTTAATTTTCTCACCACTCACAGTAAAATTTTCCCTATGTTTTTCCAGAAACTCATAAGATGACCCATAGCTCACATTAGGTGATGATGGTAATGAGCAGATTGCTAGTTCTTTTGGCCTTCAGGAACAGCTTTCAGGCCTTGTTCGTGACCAATGTCCTTAGAACACCCAATGGGTGTTGTCTTACTATTTTGACATCCACTGTGACACATGCCAAGTAGCTCTTCATATGATTCTGCACCACCGCTACTCTATTTTTTCCTTCTGGAGTCAGAGAAGGCATCAGTCTAAATATAGCCCCCACTGAAAATCTAATAACTAGAAATCATTCATGTAAGGAAAGTAAAATGTTCTTCACATGTATCAACCATCTGACTGCCATGGGGATCAGAAACTGTATATACCTTGTATGACTTCTCTTGCATAGTTCTTCATCTGGAGGTAAGACAAACTATAAAATGCAACCAATTCAAAGGAAAAATAAAAATGTACTGAGGCTTATTTTTTTCATATTAACTACAAAGTAAGAAGAGAAAACCACTAACCAAAATAAGAAAAGGTAAACAAATAGCTAAAAAAAAAGACTTGAAATTCTCCTACAAGTTAGTAGTAACTCAAACTATTAAAAATTAATTAGTACTTCAAACTCAAAAGTTTAATATAGGGCTGTTTGGTCTTATCAAGGAGCCAAATCAAGTTACATTAAAGTTTAAAAACACCATTTTTAAGAAATGTAAAACAGAAACTCCAACCCTTGGAGAAGGAATAGCTAGTATGAAATGAACCTTCTAAACTTTTCCAGTTCTGCATGACATAAGTCTTATAGTACTCAACTTCATGCAGTCTATCCTGAGAATCAGTATAAAATATTGCCTCTAAAATGTCATCCAGAATTTCTCATTAATGTTTTGCCCCCAGCACTCTCCAGCTATGCATTATGTATCTGCTAAGAGTTCAAGGAGTCCTGTAAGAAGAGTATCTAGCTGTTTTTCCATAGCAATCTCATTCTAGAGGCAGTTTTGTCAATAAAAGTGAGATATTACAACTTCTGGTTCTGGTTCACAGTATCTTTCTTTCGTGGTTACAAAGAAATAACACATTTTATTTTGTGAATATTAACTATTCTACAAAATCTTATTATGTCAATAAGTTCAAAAATTCCATAATGGTAAAAAACACACCTTTTCAGAGTTTCTCTTCACTGTTTTGAACAAGTTTTCAATGTAGTTTCAATTGAGTTTCTTGGGCTTCTAAAGAAACTTAGTTGTTCAAAAAGCCCATGTTTTTTTTTAATTTTCCAGCATAGTCACATAGCTCAGGAAATGACATCACTCTCCTACTGCCAAAAATCAGGTTGGAAGTCCTAAATCTCAACACACTTTCTCAACCAGTGACGTAAGCAGCCTGCTGAAGTGAATGAAACCTTTGTCCTACTTAGTGAAACTAGGATTTTTCATGCCTTTTTAAGAACACCACAAGACTTAGCTGCTGAATACATTTACAAAGTAAATTTCAAAAAAAAAAATCTCAAAAGCAAGAAAAAAAGTTTTAGAATGTGATTTAGGATTACTTGCTGGCAATGTTCCAGAGTTTTAAATAGCAATTTACTTAATCTTATTAAAAAAACTATTATTCAAAATATGATCCCTTATTTTGCAATAATTAAAAAGAAACATTCATATTCAGAACAGAAAATAGGCACTGTAGTAATACCAACAGGAATACTGAAAGGCTGTTTCTTTCCGTAAGTGTCATATCAACAATTTAGGAAACACTTTAGATGAAGATCAATGCACCACAGTATAATTTAAATGTAGCTTTCCATATATGATTATTTTTAATAGAAATCAAAGTTGTGGTGCAATCCAGGTGACTATCCAGTATATGTTTACTTTAGGGTAACAGTCTCTGTTCACTGTTTTGCAAGTAATTCTTGTAGCACAAAATGGGCATAGGCCATGAGTTATACTCCCATCAAAGCAATATCTGAGTCCATCTGTAAAAAAACCCACGAAGAATTCTTCCATTTCTTCCACAAGTTTGGTATGTTGTTGTTTTTTTTCCAAATGGTAAGAAGCCAAGTTCAATTCAAATAGTTGTAAATTATTCTCATGACACTGAATTTTTACACTATTAAACCAGGTCAATGAATTCAGAATAAAAAAGCCTTAAAGAGCCCAGTGATAACCCTCAAGTGCAAGGAAACAACATCTTAATTTTCTTCAAGTAGCTGATGCATGCATCCATTAATCCTTGTCTAACCCCTACTGCAGATAAAAACCTTAATTCACGACACCTAGAACACATCACACAGATCACTGATGAAAGTCACCACAATTTTTTAATCAACAATGAGTCCTGTGAAGTCTACTCTTGTTCGAAAGAGCTCAGCATGTTTCAGTGACATTCCCCAGCCATATGCTGTCAGACTTTATGGAGCTAAACTTACAGCGTTACAGGGACATGAAGCACCACACACGATTTCTAGCTCTGCAGCAGTTGAAGAGCCTGTGGGGAACCACTTCAGTCCTTAGACATTGCCATTTCCTGTGACATACAGTGAATACAGGGTCATGCAATATCCTGGAACAATATGATTGAGGCTACTCCTTTAGCAAATATAAATCAAGCTCTGGCACTGTTTTGTTCTCTTCCTTCACTCCTAAAGTCCTGCACACAAGTTTACTAGTTAAGGAATATCGTTTATTTCTCTGCATCAGAAAACTTCTATCTGGTGTCAGAGGTACAACTTCTGTTTACGACAACCCAGCTACACATCAGCCACACCTCTACAGAATTGTTGCAACTTATGCCTCCAAACAACAAGTAAAACTGAGTGGAAAATCACCCAAAGTCTTTTCACTGGCACCAGTGAAAGCATAGTTTCCCAAATGACTAGCTGTCTTTTTCCTCCCTAAAGTAAGCTTCCCAGGCTTTGACTTTACCTGTGCCAATGACCCAGTAAGTGTTTTATCTTGTTTACATTGAGCTGCACCCCCAACAACAAAGGGAAAACCAATACAGGGTGGCCCTGGATAATCATGGATCTGTCATTTCCAGTGCTGTTCAGACACATGGGGGCACAGCAGCTGTGTTAGAGTTAACCTCACCTCTGTCATAGAAACATATAACTGGCCCATGACAATGCAGAAGAGGAGCTAGGATAGAAAGTATAGAATTACAAGGGTAAATATTTATTCGTGCTCGTGAGGTGTATCAGACAAAAGGGGTATTATGAATGTGGTTTTACACAAGTTCTTCTAGCCTTCGAACATTCAGGTAGAATACAATTTGACTAATCACTGATACCCACACTGCTGATTAGCAATCATAGTAAAAGTCTGTAAAGCAGCTATATATTTGCAACATTCTTGCTGCTGTTCTACTGGTCCAGATATTCCTGGAGTCAGACTTGCTAGTTATCTACGACACAAGACAACACCAAGATAGTTTCAAAGATATGTCAGAGAGGCTGGGATGCTGCTGTTGTCTTGTTTGTGCAGGTATATCCTTCATCCTTTGTAGACCGCTCTAAGCTTCCAAGAAGCCCTTCCTTCCACGGTCAGGTAGTCCTTTGGTTTGTTTTACTTGAGCTTGAACAGCACTAAGGTATCCCGAAAAATTCCACTACCTCATGACACTACAGTATATAATATGAACTAACATATACGTTAACTAAATTAGTACACTTTCACATTAGAAAGACCGACGGATACAATTGTTAGGGATGGCAATTTTATTAACGATTCCCCGATGTGCCGCGGCGGCAGACAGGCAGGCAGGCGGTGGGAAGGCTTGCTGATGTTCCTCTTACAGAGGCAACAGATGATTCTCTGGTTTCTCCTTTCAGCTTGTCCCGTCTGTTACCCCTTCGCCCGGTTAAACTGCCCTGCAGAAGCAGCCCACACCTTTACATGATCTCATCAAACCATGCCGAGGACCTGTTTTCACCTCACCGCCTACGAGCCACATGCACTGCTCAGAAATCGCGGGGCTTTTTACAGCCTCTGAATTTAAAATAAAATGCGGCTGCCTGGCTCCCGGAGCTCGGGGAAGGCGGCAGGGAACACTCCCCTCCCCGTCTCCACGGGTCCCAGCTCCCAGGTACGACCCACTGAGAGCGGCGGCCGGCTTTGTTCCCTGCACGGCCGCTTTGCAGAGCTGTTTTACTCACCATTTCATTTGTAACTGAGCCAGTTGTCAGAAGATGGCAGCAGAAGATAAAGTATCCCTGAATTTTAGTCACAGCTATTGCCCACAAAGTGGTGTTGTCCGACGCCTTTTACAATAAGGTTTCGATGTACTAGAGCAAGCGGTCTGCTACAACCAACACTCTTGCACTTAACTGATTTAGTTTTAAAATGGTCAGGCTTATAGCAGCTAGTAGAAAACAATTTGTTTAAGGAATGCTCAAGTTTGGTGACAACAAAATCTGGAGTCGTGCTTGCTGGAAGGGAATATTAAAGGTCATATAGTTCAAACTTCAGCATGTGCAGGGACGCCTTCCATTAGACCAGCTCCATCCAACCTGGCCTTGAACACTGCCAGGGATGGGGAATCCACAACTTCCCTGGACAATCTCACCACTCTCACAGTAAAGATTTTCTTCCTGATATCTATTCTAAACCTACTCTCTTTCAGTTTGAAACCATTCCCCCTTGTCCTGTCACTACACACACTTGTGAAAAGTCCTTCTCCATCTTTTTGTAGATTCCCTTCAGGTACTGCAAGGGTGCAATAAGGTCATCCCAAAGTGTTTTCATCTCCAGGATGAAATAAGTCCTTTTGTTAGTGGGGTACACTGTCTCTGAAAGTCCTACTTACTTCTCTCAGCTCTGCTATGTTTAGGGCACTCTTTATTTGAGGTGGCAGATGATTTCTTTGTAAATCCCAAAGTTAAGCTTAGGAAATTAACTGTTCTTACCAGTTCTCATGGGATTACCTGATATGCTAACTCTTTTTTTTTTTTTTTCTCATAAATAATGCTAAAAAATGGCATGGCTTCCTGCATGAAACAATGTTTAAAGAGTAATTCTTATTAAGTAAACATGTTTTTTAATGTATTTTCAGACTTACTAAAATATGAATAACACAAGGCTTATCAATTGACCCTGTAAAATATCAGAATAGTAAGAAAATAACTAGCTTTTATACCTTCATAAGCAATAAGCATAAAAGAATCATATTCTGAACCTTTATGTAAATTGTGATGATTGTGACCAATTTTAAAGAAATGTGTACTATAATAGCTCTACATATATCAGATACAAACAACTGATTTGTGGTAGAAATTAATTTTTTCTCAGTACCAAATGTCAATTCAAAGCTTCTGAGTCACTTAATTAGCTGTATTAGTTGCAAGCTTACTTAAATTACCTTTTGTGATATATTATGCCTGCAGACTAAATTATTTATCTCACAAAACTTGTTAGCTAAAGAGTCTTGCCTCTTCCTGGCTACAGTATTTTCATCAAAGCAGCAAACAAATGCCACAGTATTTATCTTCATTAATTAAATGATAAGAAATAGACTCAACTATGCTCCCAAAAAGATATGTGGCTCTTACAATTTATCAAACCATAAACTGTACAACACCAGGATTCAGAAAACAAAGACATACATCTCCAGGAGGTATATGTTTCCGTAACAGCACAAGAGGTCCATGCTTTACAGCTTTTGTAGGAGTTATTTTACTGTCTTTTCAACAGAAGACAGATATTTGGTCTTGGAAACAAGAATAAACACTTCTGTATGTTGGACTTGATTGTGTCAGCAACCCTACATGAGTTCCTGGGTCATTTGGAAGGCTTTATTGTCTTATTTCTCTGTTACCTCTTATAACAAAATTCAATAAAATTTATTTCAATTTAGAAAAAAAATACTTGCTGAACAGATACTTGATGGGACACTGGTTTTGATGGTTAATATAGATTTGTCTAACTTCACAGGTGTAGATACGGGTTAAAAAATACTTTTTGTTTATTTGGTTTTTTTTCTTTTTTAACTGTTTCTCCTTGTGTGGGAACATTTTATTTTCATCTTCAGGGCCAAGGTTTTTTCATAGGCTTTGGTAATTTCTTTCATTTAAGAAATGAATAAGAAAGATTAGAAATTTCAGCTGTTACATGGGACCTTGATTCTATAATATTCATAGTCACCTCAATTAATAATTTTTCAAAAGATAACAAGCAAACTAAACCAGAAACAACAACAAAAATCTCTCACCAAACTCTTAAAAGTGTAAGTTGTTCTTCTTACGTCTCTAGCTCAGCTACTCGTTAACCACCAAGCCTCACTATTTATTCTTTAATGGTATTTGTTGTGTTCTGCTTTGAAGAAGAGAACATTTGTCTCTTTCTAAAACACAGTTCAAGGTAGCCCTAACATAAATAACACACCTCAAATATCCCTGAGGTGAAAATGTTTATAATGTGGCCAGACTACCTAAATACAGTAGGCCAAGTTCTACTTGAAATTTTGAATTGGCTTGCAGTTGCTAACAATCAATTAATATAATTTGGTAATCCTCCCTCAGCAGTACCTACAATAAGTCTCTGGAACTGGGAACTTTACCTGAATCACCTGCCTGCTGCAATCATGCCAACTAAGCAGCACTCTGGGCACCTGCAGTGCCAAGGCTCAGCTATAGAGCAAAAGGTAGAGAACAGAACTGGCTCAACAGAATGTGGCAAAGGCAGAGGTAAGCTACTCATTAAATTAACCTCATATCCTTTGTGTAAGCTCACACTGAGGTGGAAGGAAATCTGTTTGGTTTACAAGTGCTGTGATAGGTATGCAGTGAGGCGTCGCTTTACTGACAGTACAATCAGCCATAGAACTCCCACTAAGTCCAGTGGAAGCAGGTACATGTCCTTCAGCATGGTCATCACTCAGATAGAGGTGTCTCTTATTTTCACGCTTGATCCTTTTAATATTCACTAAAATTGAAGGTGTTCTCCTGCCAGGCAGGTTTTGTACAGGAGATCTAGTGCCACAGCAGGACTATTGAGCATACTGTGATAGTTAAGACAGCCTGGTCTTAGCATGTGCCTTCCCCACATACACACACCCCCTCTCCCTTACCATTGTCTCTGATAGGCAATATGATTTGTCCTAAGATAAGAATACCAGGTGGGAATTGCAGGAGGAACTCTTGGATGCTGCTGTAAGAGATGACGGAGCTGTGATGATTGGGATTGACTTTGGTATACACTGGCCTACAAGAATATAAAATGCTGCTGAAGACTGGGCCAACTGGGCAAACTAGTCTCTTGAGGCCGCAGGCAGCTTCCTGGTCTCCGTCCTGTTCCTATTGCACCCTCTACAGGGACGCCTACAGGGTATGTCCTTCCCTGTAGGGAACACTAACTTTAGGATGGGTGAGTAAAACGCAAAGATAAAATCCTAAAGCAGCTACATAGATGATTTGTTGCTTTGTAATTCCGAATTTTGCAAGGCTAAAGATTGTAAACCTGTGTTTCTAGCTGAACCTGCTTATATTATAACCCTTTATACCTGCTTATATTATATACTGCATTGACAACATTGCTGTATTAGCAACAAATCTAATCATAATTCACATAATCAGTGTCATATTTCTTATGCCTTACAGTCTTCTTTCTACTACATACTTCTGCTACATATATATTTCAGAAGGTGCATATCCATCAGGAGGAGGACTACTCCTTTTCCATGTTGACCAGATAGAGACATTTAAAATTTAAGTTTAAAATTAAAAAGTGACATGGTCATTGTATTCATGCTAGGAAAACATCCTCCTGATGTTAGACAATATTTTGCTCCTGCAAGCTGGATCAGGTAATCTTATGTGGTCCATATGGGAGTCTTCTAATATGTATTTTTTGTTGAAGAAAATAGAGTTGGATAGTTATTAAGTGGTATTGCTGATGTTGCGACACACTATCTGAGCTCTTCAGCTGCTGGAGACCTAAACTGATAGTTTAGGTCTGTAATATTTTGCAGTTTTGCATGCTATTTATATATGTGAATTACCAGCAGCACGTTGTGATCTGACAGCCCTCTAATTTTGGCTCTGATTCTGATTCTGACTATGATAGCATTTGAATTTCCTAACTAGAACTTTGAGGCAATCACATGTCTTTAGGCCCGGACCGCTGGCTTCTTCGAAGTCCACAAAAGGGCCACAATGAGAGTCATTAGGCATATCTTCACTTAGCAGTGAATACAGGAAACACAAGAGGCAGGAAGAATGTGGAGTTTCATTGTTAGAGAAAATGCTGTATGTCTTCACATAAGGCCTTTGTCCTTCTTCAGACAACACAACTAAAAATTAGGTTTGATATTTGAAAATGGTTCAGAGCCATTTTTATGAACATTTTTGTTGATCAATTTATTTCTATATATAAATAAGCCTAGGCCAAAACACAGATTTTTCCTATTTTGAAGAATATGTGATCTAAATTTCTTACCTTGTTAATCTGGTTCACTTCACATATGCTGTTGAAAGCAGTTTACATGTTTAACTTATGTGAATTCAATGAGTGTTAGAGAATTAATATATTTTAAGGCAGTTATTAGCCTGACTCTTGGGCACTATCTTGCATTCTTAGGCAAGTGAATATTTTCAGTCAATTCTGAGAATGCAAGCAAGATTAATGTCTTTCTGTAACTGAAAGTTTAATTGGCTATCCAAGTTGTGAATTCCAGTCAGCTTGCCCTGCATGAATGATAAAACAGGAATTAAAATAGCTGAAGTAGGAAACCATACTGTATGGATTTTTTTTTCCCCCCTAAGAGACAAATTTCTGTTTTTCTAATGTTGAAAGAATATGGAAATATTATTCTCTGGGATATTTTATCTAGTACTAATTTCCATAGTACTCCATTGTAACTTGTCAGTCTGATTTTCATGACTTTCCTGGGCATGAATAAGGTGTTAAACTAAAATCCATTAGAATTACATGGATAGAAGTCTGTAATTAAGAGGAAAACTGGGCCCACCAATTCTTACCATTAACTCAAGAATCCATTTAAATATATGATTTGGAAAGTTTATGATTATCTTCTAAATGGGATATTTACTGATAAAGAAATTAATCAAAGTGTCACATGTGTGAGAAATTTTACTGACACCTGATAGCTACTTCTGTAACAGTGGCCTCTAACAGCAAAGAGGAATGTCACTGACACAGAAAAAGTGATTTATTTTTCACTCAAGGGGTCTCTGGGCACTTGTAGTTGTTGAGAAAAACTTCTGTACTTTATTTTACTGACTTGAGAACATTTTTTAAGGAATGAACTAAAATAAACATGTATTTCTATAAAAATACTTGCTTTTAAATTAACTCTTCATCTAATTTTTATTTGCTGCTTTTCTCTATAACATGGTTTTCCTCTAGTGAAATGGCAGTCTGAGAACTTTGAAGCATATGCTTGCTTCAAATATGAAACAACATATAATGCAGACATTTGTCATTCCCTGTGACGGATGGTGTTTTCT
Source organism: Neodrepanis coruscans (assembly GCA_013400695.1). Lineage (NCBI taxonomy): Eukaryota > Metazoa > Chordata > Aves > Passeriformes > Philepittidae > Neodrepanis > Neodrepanis coruscans. Next base: position 28,149 of record VYZS01060920.1, read on the forward strand.
TTTCACACAAATGGTATTCATTTGAGGACACTGCTCTGTAAACACAGGAATGCACATTACCTGTACTGATCAACAAATGATTCAGATTTTTCCATGAAATGTAATTTGGTTAAGAGGAATGGAAAATCTTTTAAAATGTCAGATTGTAGGTTTAGTTTACTTTGGCAGTAATATGGGTGTGGAATTCTGCTGCTAGGACACCTACTTTTCTTTTTTTCTGTTTTTTTTTCCTTTGATCCTGGTCAGTAATACTGTGCAAATAATGCTTTCTTTTGTAATTTTTTTCTCTTTTGGGTGTGTCTGTCTTTGCTGGAAAATTCAAGCAAGGGAAGAATGTATACCAACTGTGTCCAAAAGATCAGCAAGACTGAGATCTAAATTAATTCGGAAAGATTCTGGATTTTGCATTTAATAAAGCAGAATGACTCCAAATGAAGAATAAAGAATCTGTTCACATGCAAATGGTACACGTTCCTGGCAAGCCTTTTTTTCCTTTGTGTGTAAGGCTGTGCCATCCATCGCATCACCACAAGCGAAACCGACTTCGGTGCTAACTGAAAGAAAAAGCACAATAGAACCACGTGATACAAATTGCTATTAGCCTTGCAAGGCACACAATTTACACTATTAAATAATCCCAGAATATTGCTTCGTATTTGCTGAGGTATAGAAATTGTATTAGCATTTAATTGCCACGTGCCATATTTCCCATTGTCACTTTAACACACTTCTTGCAGCCCCTCTGGCACGACGAGTGCATGCTGAATAATTTAAGCAGGGGCGCTACACATCCTTTGTTGTCATGCTCACACGGTCTGCGGCACACGCTCGGGAAGCTTTGTTACTGGATTGCCAATCTTTAGATCGAGCTTTAGGAACCCTGCAATTCTGTGAGCTGCGCGCGGGAGCAAGAAATCACCTAAAAAATCAAAGCCGTCAGAATTAGCCTTGCCGCCACAGATTCGCGGGGCAGCAGAACGCGGGTACTGTCTGTTCAGACCTCTGTATCGATCCGCCGGTGCGGTTCCTCTGCGGGCAGCGGGAGCCCCCGCCCCGCTGAGCGCCGGGCGCGGAAGGCGTGGAGGGGTGTGGAGGGGTGCGCCCGCCGGCCGTTCCCGCCCGTCCCCCGGCGCCTGCCTCTGCCCTGCAGGGGCGCAAACCCGCT
>VYZS01060920.1:29325-40852 GCA_013400695.1 Neodrepanis coruscans
GCCGCGCCGGGCCGCGCCGGGCCGGGCGGTGCTGCGAGCGCCCGGCGACAGCGGCCCCGGAGAGCGGGCACGCCACAGGTGCCCCACGCAGGGCCGGTCCGTGATAGCCCCGACGGCCCCCGCTGCGGTCCCGGGCGGAGGAAGAGCCGAGGAGGACAAGGAGCGGGATTAACCTCCTTATCCTTCACACCCAAGGCGCGAATCCCTTTTGCCTCATAAGCCTGAAAAACCGTGTGAACCTTTGAGGAAGTTTATGAAACTGACAGTTTCGAAGCAATGCCGAGAGAGCCTTAGGAGGCAGAGGATTAGCGGTGCCTCCGGTGGAGCGGAGAGGTGCCTTCCCAGCGGGCCGGGGATGCCGGTGCCCGCACACCTGCGCTCGGCTGTCACCGCCCGGTCGCTGTCAGGCGGCTCAGACATGCCCTGCGGGGTTACCCCAGCGCTAATCGGGAGCTTATCGTGCTGCTCTGTAAGAAGGGCTCAGTACACACCGGCTGAACGGCATTTCGCCTTCTGGGCAGCAGAGCAGTCGCCATGCTTTAGGAGGACCTCTTTTTTACTTCAAAGAAAGCTTTGGTGTGGTCAATGAGATAAGTTAATTAATGGCATTCTAGGAAAATGAGATGAAATTAGTGTTATGGCGTTGGGTATCATCTGTTTCCTTCCTGCAGTCATTGCTGAATGATAAGAGTTCAGAATTTGGTCAGTCATTCATGCTAATGATATGCATGTAACTTGGCAAGAGCTATAGTACAGCAACAAGAAATCAAGCTAAAGATGAAACATCATCATTTTCTTATTTATGTGGTCTATGGAAAAGAGCATATAGTTAATGTGCCAAGTTTTGAATAGGTATTTTGCTGTACTAGTAAAAAACTTTGTGACTTAGTGTGTTTCTGTTTGGGTTCAAAACGTCCATTGGGAAACTCTCCTAAGCAAAGCTGTGTGTTTACATAGGAAAACCTGTTCTTTAAATGTTTAAGGCAAGAAGGATGTTTGCACAACATTATTTAGGACTTCTAAAAGGCACTGGGACGAGTTCGGTCCTGGGGGCAGTACGTTCTACACACTCAGATTCGCTAATTCTTTGGCAGAAAATTAGGAAATAGTTCATAAAGAAGATGGTTAGACTAGATTTGACATTATTACAAACCACAATAAAGAATTTATGAAGAGAATTTAGATTTTTTTTGCCCATGTTGGCCTGACAACAAAATGAATGACAATTACTGAGAATTGAACCAAAAGCCAGGACTCCAGCAGAAATTCAGTGGCTTCCTTCATACTTTGAAAAAAGATGTGTACGCACTTTACTGATTTATTTTGTATTTTAAGAGTCCTGTCATAACTCTCACTATTGTTCTAATCTTTTCTGATATAACCTAACAATATTCTTGTATTTGCCTGAAGAGGTTGGTATTCTATGATTTCAAACATCCCCTATGGATTAAGTAGTTATCACTCTTTAAAACAGCGAGATCTATGTGGGAAAAGACTATAGAAGCAGTGTTAGTTTTTCAGATTTTTCATTGGTGTTCTCTATACCATTTACCCCTTTCTTTTACACATGAATGTTGTAATTAAACATGTTGTACAGTGGAGGCTCGGTCAGAATAATCCAGTGACAAGTCACTGATAGAGGCAGAAAAGAAGAAATAATGTTAGCAGAGAATGGAAGCAGGAATTGCTCAAACAGCTGCTTTTCAAACACATTCACAGTGGCGTAGTCAGTGAATGTTTTTTGAAAGCCACAGCAACAAGCGTTGAGAAAATATTTGAGCCTAACCAGTTGAGAGTTGTTTAAATAAAATAGCTGGAAAAATGTATGTAAGTATGTGTTGTTACTGTTCTAAAAGTACAGCTGTTGCTGTACTGCGGATACCTTAAACCATCCCCCTGAAATTCAAATTTGAAGTAAAAATAAGGTACTCTATAAACTGTGGCATGAATGTAGGTAATGGGAATCTGGTAAAAGCCATGAAGGTGACTGGTACTTTGCTAACAATGGAGTTATTATTTGAAATTGAGACGTGGATTCTTCTTTGGTTTGGGTTTGTTTTGTTGGNATAATGCTTTCTTTTGTAATTTTTTTCTCTTTTGGGTGTGTCTGTCTTTGCTGGAAAATTCAAGCAAGGGAAGAATGTATACCAACTGTGTCCAAAAGATCAGCAAGACTGAGATCTAAATTAATTCGGAAAGATTCTGGATTTTGCATTTAATAAAGCAGAATGACTCCAAATGAAGAATAAAGAATCTGTTCACATGCAAATGGTACACGTTCCTGGCAAGCCTTTTTTTCCTTTGTGTGTAAGGCTGTGCCATCCATCGCATCACCACAAGCGAAACCGACTTCGGTGCTAACTGAAAGAAAAAGCACAATAGAACCACGTGATACAAATTGCTATTAGCCTTGCAAGGCACACAATTTACACTATTAAATAATCCCAGAATATTGCTTCGTATTTGCTGAGGTATAGAAATTGTATTAGCATTTAATTGCCACGTGCCATATTTCCCATTGTCACTTTAACACACTTCTTGCAGCCCCTCTGGCACGACGAGTGCATGCTGAATAATTTAAGCAGGGGCGCTACACATCCTTTGTTGTCATGCTCACACGGTCTGCGGCACACGCTCGGGAAGCTTTGTTACTGGATTGCCAATCTTTAGATCGAGCTTTAGGAACCCTGCAATTCTGTGAGCTGCGCGCGGGAGCAAGAAATCACCTAAAAAATCAAAGCCGTCAGAATTAGCCTTGCCGCCACAGATTCGCGGGGCAGCAGAACGCGGGTACTGTCTGTTCAGACCTCTGTATCGATCCGCCGGTGCGGTTCCTCTGCGGGCAGCGGGAGCCCCCGCCCCGCTGAGCGCCGGGCGCGGAAGGCGTGGAGGGGTGTGGAGGGGTGCGCCCGCCGGCCGTTCCCGCCCGTCCCCCGGCGCCTGCCTCTGCCCTGCAGGGGCGCAAACCCGCTCCTCCAGGGGGGCAGCCCCGGTGGGACTCGCCGGCAGCCGGGCGGGCGGGCAGGAGTCGCCGGCGGGCCGGGGCGAGGGGAGCGGCCGGGGCTCGGAAAGGAGGGACCGGCGGCGGGAGGAGGAGCGGGAGGCCACACGTCACTTTCCCCGGCCGCGTGTTTACGTGGAGCTGAAGATGGCGGCGCCGGTGGCCCAGCCACGGCAGCTGTCGTCGCTGTGAGGCGGGACAGGACAGGACGGGACGGGACCGGACCGGCCCGGACCGTGAGCGTGTGCGCCCCGGCTGAGGACAGGGCGCGGGGCGAGCCCCTCCTCCTGCTGCCGGTGACACCCTGCTCTCCCGCACAGACGCCATGGAGGACGAGGAGCGGCTGAAGAAGCTGGAGGCTGGGAAAGCAAAGGTAGGAGGAGGCGGTGGCGGTGGCGTGGCGGGGAAGCAGCGGGGTGAGTGCGGGGGAGGGCTGTCAGCGGGGCCGCGCGGTGCGGCGGCGGAGCTGGGCTGCGGCAGGGGCTTGGCGCGGGGCCGCGCCGCGAACAAAGCCGCGGGCGGAGGAGGCGCTTTGTGCTGCCCGCCCCGCGCTCCCGCCCGCNAATGAGATAAGTTAATTAATGGCATTCTAGGAAAATGAGATGAAATTAGTGTTATGGCGTTGGGTATCATCTGTTTCCTTCCTGCAGTCATTGCTGAATGATAAGAGTTCAGAATTTGGTCAGTCATTCATGCTAATGATATGCATGTAACTTGGCAAGAGCTATAGTACAGCAACAAGAAATCAAGCTAAAGATGAAACATCATCATTTTCTTATTTATGTGGTCTATGGAAAAGAGCATATAGTTAATGTGCCAAGTTTTGAATAGGTATTTTGCTGTACTAGTAAAAAACTTTGTGACTTAGTGTGTTTCTGTTTGGGTTCAAAACGTCCATTGGGAAACTCTCCTAAGCAAAGCTGTGTGTTTACATAGGAAAACCTGTTCTTTAAATGTTTAAGGCAAGAAGGATGTTTGCACAACATTATTTAGGACTTCTAAAAGGCACTGGGACGAGTTCGGTCCTGGGGGCAGTACGTTCTACACACTCAGATTCGCTAATTCTTTGGCAGAAAATTAGGAAATAGTTCATAAAGAAGATGGTTAGACTAGATTTGACATTATTACAAACCACAATAAAGAATTTATGAAGAGAATTTAGATTTTTTTTGCCCATGTTGGCCTGACAACAAAATGAATGACAATTACTGAGAATTGAACCAAAAGCCAGGACTCCAGCAGAAATTCAGTGGCTTCCTTCATACTTTGAAAAAAGATGTGTACGCACTTTACTGATTTATTTTGTATTTTAAGAGTCCTGTCATAACTCTCACTATTGTTCTAATCTTTTCTGATATAACCTAACAATATTCTTGTATTTGCCTGAAGAGGTTGGTATTCTATGATTTCAAACATCCCCTATGGTTTAAGTAGTTATCACTCTTTAAAACAGCGAGATCTATGTGGGAAAAGACTATAGAAGCAGTGTTAGTTTTTCAGATTTTTCATTGGTGTTCTCTATACCATTTACCCCTTTCTTTTACACATGAATGTTGTAATTAAACATGTTGTACAGTGGAGGCTCGGTCAGAATAATCCAGTGACAAGTCACTGATAGAGGCAGAAAAGAAGAAATAATGTTAGCAGAGAATGGAAGCAGGAATTGCTCAAACAGCTGCTTTTCAAACACATTCACAGTGGCGTAGTCAGTGAATGTTTTTTGAAAGCCACAGCAACAAGCGTTGAGAAAATATTTGAGCCTAACCAGTTGAGAGTTGTTTAAATAAAATAGCTGGAAAAATGTATGTAAGTATGTGTTGTTACTGTTCTAAAAGTACAGCTGTTGCTGTACTGCGGATACCTTAAACCATCCCCCTGAAATTCAAATTTGAAGTAAAAATAAGGTACTCTATAAACTGTGGCATGAATGTAGGTAATGGGAATCTGGTAAAAGCCATGAAGGTGACTGGTACTTTGCTAACAATGGAGTTATTATTTGAAATTGAGACGTGGATTCTTCTTTGGTTTGGGTTTGTTTTGTTGGGACGTGTTTTTGAAAAGAAAGTACTGCCAAATCTCAGTTTTGTGCATATCAAACAATATGAACCTTCTGATAAGCAACCATTTGGTTGTTTTCTGATCATAATGACAAGTAGGCAAACCGTGGAGTTTGGTTTTATGTGAATTTATCTGTAATTGAACTTTTTCTTGATGTTTTCCTAAGACACTATCTCTCCACGGAGCTCTTTTACAGAGAAGTGTATTAAAAATGGATTTTCTGCAACTGGTTTCTTCTGAGTCCTTCTTTGTTTTTACTGGAAATAAGAAGCTGCATTGTGAATTTTACCTTGATTGAATGCTGTTAAGTGTACTCAAGCCTGGCAAAATAGGTCTCAGTGTGAACATACAGCCTTTTCCAGTGCATCGTTTGGAAAATGGAATAAAAAGCTCTTGATGGAGGCTCACCAACATTCATGTGTACCTGCTGATTTTTGGAAACTACACACAGTCTGTGATATGAAGCAGTTGCATCACATGTTGTTGTTTTGTCTGTTACAAGGCTGAAAAGGCAAGGGAGAAACAAAATTAAACACAGTAAATTACACACTCCTTTTTCCAGACCTGTAGTCATTAATTTTCTTTTGCTACAGGGTAAATGTGCTGGATATTAACCCAGCCTCTGTAAATGTCTGTCTCCCTCCAATTGAAATTATCTCTCTGGTCCTTTATAGAACTCTCTTCTCCCCAAACAGACAATTTCTTCATCTTATGTCATGATGTGGAGCAAGAGAAGTGTTTGTTAGAAAGACCATTTAAGGGAAACGGGGTTGACTGTGGTGGAAGATGGAAGGGAGAGGATGTGTGCCAGCAGCAGAAATATAGATGCATGCAATTAAATTGATCAGAGCCCTAAAACAGCGACATTAGAAATCAATCAGATATGTTTTGTGCCTTCTGAAATATTGTTAATGGCCTCAGATGGTGTAGATGTGCCTGGTCTTAAAAAAAAGACTATAGAGGATGGTGGTTGAAGATCTTGCTGTGATATTTCTGTGCACACATACTATGTGTTCCTGCCTGTGTGCACCGCTTTGCTTGGAAATCTCGTCTGACATTACAGAGGATACTATTTGTGGTAGTTGGTTTGAGTATTTTCATTTAATTTCATGTATTTATTTAGTAACTTAGTTGCTTAGTTGATTTTCTTATCAGGGTGTGGAACTATTTTGATCAACTTTCAAAACTGTGCAGAGTAGTTTGCTGGCTTCAGAATAAAAACATCAATGATTGGATTCTCTTGTGAGAAAATGGCTGAGGATATTTTGGTGTAAAGTGAAATTTATACAAATATTTTGATTCAATGTTTATGCACACACACGGTGAAAGGCATGTCTATTATAACTGGTAAAACTGAGATAAAGCTATCAATAGCAGTTTTTATGGAATGATCCATTTTACAGTATTGAAATTTTGTTTGCAGAGCATTTTAATATGTGTTTAAAGTTCTGTTGAGCGAAGGGCAAACTTTTTGGATGTGTATGGGAGGGGTGAACAAGGGAAAGACACTAACATACTTGGTAAATTCTCCCAGGTTGTTGTAGGATTTCTGTTCTAATGTTAGAAATGCATTATTTAATGTCTTTTCAAAGCTTCTATGTATGTTTGTAATACATTGTTTCAGTGTTCAAAGAAACTATGTAATTTGTTGGAGAAGCTTAAGAAATTAGGGATTGGTTTAGATAAACACTTGAGCATAGAATAAGCAGTGTTACTGTTTTGGATCTCTACCAGAGAATTGCTGAGCAGACAGAACAGTGAAGTTGGTTCGGGAAGCTCTAATACCAGTGGACAAGTACTACAGGTTGTATAACGAATTGGACAAGTTATCTTCACAGAGTGAATAGTAAAAAGAAATGATTGCATGTTTTGTCATCTGGTCATGCATGTAAATAGTTTGGGCTGAATATGAAAGTCATATGTATTATTAAAATACATTGTCTAAGAGTTTGGGACTGTTTACTCTTTACCTTGTTGCATGTTACTCTTTTGAGAAGAGAAAAAAGGTTTTGCATGCTCATGTCTACCCTCTTCAGACTGAGCAGTTTTGGAATTCTCGAGGAAAGGTGCTGATCTGGTTTGGTTTTTTTTTTTAAATAAAACAATCAAAACATGGAATAGTTATATGACACACTAATTTAAATGGTTAAAACTAATTTAAAACCCACAGAGGAAATCAAAATACTGACTGTAAAACAGTCCTTTTAAACTCCCTATAATTTACCTGAAGGGAAATAAAACAGTATCTCAGTGGTTAAGAGTTTTTCATCACAGAAGACAAGTTAAATAGTTCTAAAACTTGTATTTCATTAAAGAGCTGGACTAATAACACATCATCTTTTGCTTTCAGATGTAGACAGTTCATTTTGCTGTCTGCCTCAAATAATTTGAACAAAACTAATTAAACAGAATCATGGAAGCAAGAATTTCCTTTTCAGTCTGCATTTTCTTAGTCTCCTTTTGTCTTAAAATGAGAACTTGTGTTTGCCATATCACAAAGTGCTGATTTAATCATAAAGTTCCAGTCATTGCTGCCACTCTTCATAAACAAGAGCAGCCTTTCAAGTTAAAAGTTCACAGAATGGGAGTGAAGCTGGGCTATATCTGAAGATGGTGGTGTGAATTAATGGACAAGAAAGGAAGCAACTGGATCTCTTAAAAGGTTCCTGGAAAGGTGTTGGTGAGCTTTGGCTAAACAGAGCCTACTCTCTTTAATTATAAACAAAGCAGGAGAGTGTAGTGAATGCTCTAATGAAGAATAATTTATTTGAAGGAGCCCTTTTTCTCGCACATGAAGATTTCACAAATCTGTATCTAATTCTTAAGCATTCCTCTATTGTATTACTAAGCTATTTCTTCTTCTAGATCCTCCTGAACTTGTGAGTGTTTGTCTCTTCTTCTTTTACAGTATTCAGTCCATTCTCTCCTTTGCATCTCTGTCAATTTTAAATGTAAATAGTAGGAGGTGTGTGGAATTGCCTGTGTATATTTTCATTATGAACAACAGTAAGCTTACAAGCTGATTTTTGTCTTTTGTCACAGTTTCACGAACTGAACAGTACCCTGGAGAAAAAATGTGGTTTTGAAACTCTTTGGGTAAAAGCCGAGCAGAAATTAAGTAGAAGTGAGAGAGAAACAAAGTATGAGGTGTTCACCTTGTTGTGCATGTATTTATTTTTATTCAAAACAGTGGATATCTTCACTTTATTGTAGAAAAAGAGATTTTTATACATTTGAGATGTATATCTATATTTTATCTAGATAATTGATTGCTCCTGGGGTGGTACATAAGCTTGAATGAGAGCTGGAATGGAAAGGTTGTCTCTGAAACTGTTTTTAAGTCACATTCTGATACTGCTAGTAGAAAAATTGGTATGATCAGCTTAATTTTTCTTTTGAAGATAATAGAACTACCAGCTCTTTGCAGTTTACTCAGTGTTGTTTTTTTTGCTTTGAAAAAATAAAAAGAAAATGACACCTTTTTCTCATGTGTTCAAGTTTTTTGTGGACTTTATTGTGTCTTTAAAAAAAAAATAGCACTTGAATTGAAATTTGGGATTTCAGCTAACTTTTTGGTTGGCACTACTAGAACTCTTCTGTTTTCAAGTGTGTTCTCTGGGGGTTTTTTCCATATTCTTTTTTTGATCTCTATTTGCCTCATTCCAGAGATCTGTTCTTGCTTTTAATACAGAGCTTGATTATTGGTTTTAGGAGTATATTGATAATAACATTTTTGTCCAAAGCTTAAAAGTAGCTGTGTTACAATAGTGATGCAAGGCAGAATGAGCTCAAACTCGTAGTTGTTTTCGTCTGAGAATGCAGAGAAATATCACTTCAAAATAATCTTTGTTCTTTTGCCAGTTTAGTGAGAATTGTTCTTTAACCCAAGATACCAGTGCATATCACAAAAATAGAGAAATAATCAACATAGTATTGTTAGTAGCACCGTAAAAGCAAGGAATTGCATTGTAAAAATGCAATTTAAAATGTTTCCTTGAACCCCTTTTTGTAAGGAAAAGAAATTACAAAAAAGAAAGCACGAAGTTGCTCTTTGCCTACTTTCAAGACTTTCTTCATTTTAGCACTAGCCTCTCCCTCATTTCCAACTCCTTTTTTTTTTTTTTTTTTAATATGGGTGTTGCAATAGCAAAACAGAGATGACTGCAACACTTGTTTCCATCAGTTATAATAGAATCTATAGAGGTTTATTTGTTTATACTGATTTGGAAATCAGCTTGATCACCACCATAATTCTTTCTAAAGAACTTCCAGTAAAGTGTATCTGGTACTCCGAAAGAAGTACATTGGACTTTTTGGCATATATAGATGTTGCCAGAAAATCCTGGGTTTTTTTCCCCCGCAGGAAATAATCAAACTTTTGATTTTTGCTTTTAAATATTGATGTGCAAAGGTATTAACTGCAGAATAATATATGATTACTCTAGTATCTTAGAGTTTGGAATAGTGAAAAATCTGATGAAAATGAGGACAACAGGAAAAAAGCTGCTGAAGTAGGTCCAACATTGTTGTCCTACCTTATGTTGCAATATAAGATTATACAGTAGTAACACAATTGTTGGGAATCCTAATTTAGGGGCTGAATGCTCTGTCTTAAGTATCTGCCCTATGGAGAGAGATTTCAAGCTATTTCTCTGTGTTTGTTCCAAAATAATTTTGTTACTGATGCAACCTAACATGTCACTTCGAATATGGAATGATAAATATTCCACAGTTCTATGAAACATAGCTGATAATTTTAGTCTTTTGACTGCTATACTGAAATACAAAGTAAGTAGGTCTTCAACTTTATGATGATGAGACACATTCTGCTGTGAAGTGCTGGCATGTCGTGTTGTGTTGATGGTTCTGGTGTTCCTGTTTCTTGAAAGAAACTTTAATCTTCATTTCCACATGGTTTCTTCACTTGAGAAGCCAACATTTTATATTATAAACTACCTTTCCTACAACCAGTGGAGAAAAGACAAAAGAATGAATGAAAATGTTAAGATTTTGTAGAATTCTTAGTTTCTTGGAAGTCAGTGGAGTCAATTCTTCTGCTTCCCTCCTGTTCTAAAAAGGAGCCCTTCAATAAGCTTTCCAGGTGGAACAAAGTTGGTAGGTGTCAGCTGGGCAAATGAATATGAGACTCTAGAAACCAAACTCAGCTCAGGATAGTGGGGCATGGTCAAATCTCAGTTGCGACAACCCTATATTGTAGCATCATCACAAAGAAGAGGTGCCATGCTTCTAAATCTCAAAACACAAAGACATTTTAAGATTCTCCACAATTGGAGATAATGATGTTAAAGAGAATATATAGCATTTTTGTGATATTTCCAGAGGAAGGTCTAGATTTGATGAAAACTGTAGCCATGGTAAAAATACAGCATATCTCTGAAACTACAATAACGAGCAAAAGACCCAGGAAGATTGATGGAGTTGAAGAGGTAGAGTAGATGAGATCCTGGGACTGAATATGTTTCTGTGCAAATATTGATAAAGTAGGTGTTCCAGAGAATAAGCAGAATAAATTGCACAAGACTTTATTCAAGTCTGATTGTGCTGGTAGGCTGTGATTTAATGGAAGGGATTATTATCCCTTCAATGTGGTTTTGTTTGCTGAGCTTTTTACTTGTCATCAGATTCTTCTCTGTGAAGAAACCTCCATTTTCCAACCACAAAACAAGGGCAAAATACTTAAATGTTCCTCAGTCCATTTAGATTGTCTAAGAGAGGTAGCTGATTTAATGTTAAACCCACACACTTTCATATATATATTCAAATATATATTGAGGATATATATTCTCAATTAAAAGGTATATAGGAGAATGTCTTACTATTACAGNTTCTGATCAAGTACACCACACAGTGGGCTGCTGCGCCTTTTTTGCAGCGTCAACACAAATGGCAAATACTTCGGTGATTTAAGTTTTCTTGCATTAGCTATATAGAGAAGTCTCCACAGAGCTTCGTCAGATACAGATTCTCTCCATGCATTTCATTTTGTTGCAATATTGTTGCATCTTTAAAGCCCTATGCTATAGAAATGGGCCTTTTTTAAAGCTAGTTAATTAGAATTTGCGTTTGACTATTTGCAGTGTGTTGTGGAAGAATGAACTATGGGAGCTGGAATGGAGTATTGATTAGGATCCCACAGAAAGCAGCAGCTGGTATTACTACAGTTTTCTTTAGAAGTATCAGGATTTTTGTTGTCGGAATCTAATCATTATTCATAATATTTCAGAAACAGCTGATTAGCCCCAACACTGACCCCTTGAAATCTACGCTGATGCTTTAGAATACACTATAATCAAGGATGCAGTTACCAGTAAGATTCTGCATATATTAGGGAGTCTCAAAAGACTGGCAAAGGTTGTTCTTTAAATGAAAAAGACTTCTTAAAATCAATTGTCAACATTAAGGTTGGGGACCTGCACAACTGTTAATATGAAACCACTTTCAGGTAAC